>NNCF01128770.1:428316-464266 GCA_002313205.1 Laupala kohalensis
TACAAAGATGACATACTATGGGACAACAGGAACTGCGGGGGTGAGACATCCCTTGCACCTCTACGGAGGGGGTGAGAAGGATGTCACGTAAATATAACGGAAATATCCGATATCAGATTCGAAACAATACTTCTCGGTGCCGTTGAGATGGATAAGAGCGTCCCCAGTGCTTTGTATCTTCACAGTCAGTCAATATTGCAGATAATATACCCCTAGCATCCCTGGAGTAAGGGTGGGAATGAAGGACAGATAAACCTAATAAAAACGACCAATACTGGTGGTTGAATAAATACTTTTTAGAACCGCTGAAGTGAAGGGGCACCCTTATTGCAAGGTAAGTGCACGGTCACCCCTACAAGGAATAAACACCCTTTGTGTTGGGGGTGAGAGGATGTGAAATGTAAAAATAATCGAAAGTGACGAATATTATATTTGAAATCGTGGTTTTTGAGACTGCTGAAATTAGTAGTGACATTCTGGAAGACGTCTAAGTTCACAATCAGCCCGTATAAACTCCAGGGAAGGGAATGCCATGTAGAAAATATCGAACATGACATACCAGTGACGAGTCCATAATTTTCGACATCGCTAAGTTGATAGTGAAATCCCAATATTGTGTCAGTCTGAACTCAGCCCTCGCGAAACAAACACACCACTAGCACCCCTTGGGTTGTGGGGGGTGGGGGTGGAAATGTGTTGATGGACAAAAATAATTAAAAGATAGTACTGAAAAATAAAAAAATAAAATAAACATGCGTAGGATACATTGTTTTAGGGTTGTCTCTTNATGTTCAAGTTGAGATCACATAGGAGCAATGTATTCTTAGAGCAGGGGGTGGAAAAGACGAGACGTAAAATTCACGTAAAAGAACTGATATTAGGGTCGAGTCCATGGTTATTGTTTATTCTGGGATGAATAATCGCACATCCAATGACAGTATGTACCCTTCAGACGATATGAAGTGTACGACGTCCCTAGTGGCGGGGGTTGTGAAGAACGTAATACAAAAAAATTTCAAAAATGTCCGCTAAAAAAGGATTTTAAAAAATTCACCACTAAGGGCGTGAAATTTCTAAAACGTTTTTATTTAATTACATCAGTGAAAATAATGCATTGGGGGTAAACACCTGTACTACCAAAACCCCAACATTGATGGATAACATTCTCAGTGGATATGAACGACGAAAAATAAAATTGGAGATGATGAAAAATAAACAGAATTCACGCTAGAAAGTAAACAGAAAAAGTTTAGTACGTATACATCACATATAACATCCTAGATTTCATCTCTACCCATTGACTTGAAAGTGAATAGACAATTTAGAAATAGTTGTGACAGTTTAGAAACTGGATACTTATGGATTTGATTGTTCCAACCTTCTCTGTAGAGATGATTAGTTCATATCCACCCCAAAGCACAAACAAACGTGCTGACAGGCATTATTTTGGAACGACATTTTAGAAGCCCCATAAAACTCTCTTTCCGGTGAAATATTGTTACTAATATAACCTTTTTATGAAAATTTGATCTATATTACAAATCTTCTTGCGATGTAAAACTGACACCACTTGCAATGTGGATAGGTTTCCAGAACATCAAAATAATTTATTGGACTGTGTGTAATACCAACGCTCATAGAGTACTAGCATGAAGGTACGGGATAAGATCATTTTCGGAGAAAAATCCTTCCTGCATTGAAGTCCGGAGAGATTTTTCTCACAATCCGCATTCACTGATACTCATCCATATCCTGGTTCACTCATACATGCCGACGAAGGCGTGCGTCGGAATTTTCCGAACCATCTGTGAGAATGAACGAAGGTGAAATCCAAAATGTCTCTTCATCTTATCTTCAATCTGCTCTTATTTTCACTAACTATACAAAAGAGAAATTTGACCCTTTTTATACGAGAAAACTTTAAACCTTTAGCACCCGGCAGCAAACGGACAATACACATTGTTGGAGGAAACACTGAAAATGAATCATGATTTCATTTACGACTCCCACAATTCGTTATGAATTCACAAGCTGATTACCCGGCGTAGCCCGGAATATTTTTACTCGTTAGACCAACGAACCCACTCACCGGAAGCCATGCAAGTCGAATGGTTGCTTCCGATGCAATATACAACTGCGGCAGCGCGGTTGCATCATTTCATCAAAACGCTTATAAAATCTAAACCATTCGTCCTAACTTAATGATTTAACGTTTTTCTTAATCTCTATTAAATGCACAAAATAGAGAACCTATTAAATTCGATTAAGATTGATTTTTTCCTTCTTAAATTCTTCACTTAAATTGAAGTATTTCAACACTTCTATTTTTCATAATATTTTTGCGATAATTTAAATTAACCTTAGTAGATAGACATATGCTGTCACGGACGTTTTTGTAGAACTTCTGAAGCGAACAATATTGCCACTCTTAGTTGTCATCTACCTCTAACAGTTTAGGCAGCGGAAGTGAATATGGCCGACTTTTCCCCCGATTTCATCGACATTTATCTTCAAGTTAATTTTTTCTCGTACATTAAAAAAATAAATGTTTGCTATGTTCTTCCTGAATATCTTAACTATCTCCTTGCTAAATTTCATCTCGATCGGTTCTGTGGTTTAGTCGTGATTACGTAACAAACAGACAGACACGCTTACGCATTTATATATTAGTATGGAGTATGGAGTATGGATAGTCGATATTGCGAGACTTGATGTAGTTTGTTCGATTGCAGCGCCATCTGCAATTAAGAAAACAGTTTTAGGGCTTCATATTCAGGACAACCCCAACTGGAATTGCCACATTATTCTGAATTCAAAACTAAGTAAATTGTGCTATGCATTCCAAATTTTAGTCAACATTGTAAGACAATACGTTTCTCGCTGCGTGTATTTTGCAAATGTTTATTCTCATTTACGATATGGCCTTACCTTCTGAGGTCAATCCGCCCAGAGAATTCAAACTTTTAAAATCCAAAAGAACTACGAAATCTCACCCCAGAAATTCAATTAAACTTTTATTTAGAGAATTAAATTTGCATAAAGGATCACATCATTCAGGAATAATTTCGTATTATTTCCTTCCCAAAATTATAAAAGATATAAATACATTGAATCTCTTCAAATCCGCAGTTAAAAGCTTTGTAATGCGCTAATGTTTCTATAATGTGAAAGAATTAACTGATTTTAATAAAAGACGTTAATTAAAGCATATCCCAATAAATATTATTTTCCATATGACTTCCGATTATGCAGGTGATGTTATTTCCTCTTATACTTTATCACACCATTGTTATAGTACTCTTTATAATGGTTAAATTCCATTTTTCGTGCATGTTGCTTTTAATCTTTTTTATTTATAATAGTTTATTTTCAACTGTACGCTACCTTGGCAAGGTTGTGTACAATATCGCTGTAGCCCCATACTGGCCCAGGTTTTTCTCCGGTTTTTCTTCGGGTAGAGGCGGATTTTTCACGGGCGGGAATGTCATTAATACTTTTATTAATCTCTAATTTTTACAGCACGTAATAACAACAATTCATTTTGAAATAGTAAATGAATAACAGTGCGTATTGAATAAATAATGTCGTTTATAAATATTAAATCCACCACTATCCTTGGACCCTTGATCGGATTGATGATCCCGTGCTTTTTTCCGGAGAGTTACTTAGTTAATTATCCCCCATGTGATCATAAGCAGTTTGCAACTGCTTCTTTGACAATACAATTCATTATTATTTATCTTCTTTAACTGTTTTCACAAATTGTAGTTGGATTTATGTGGGGTGCGGGGGAATACCAAGCATTCTCACCTCAAGCAATATCACAATTCAAAAATCTTTTACAGGTGTTGTGGATGGCTATTTTTTATATAGTTAGAAATATGTGTTTTGGGCGTAGAAACCGAATGATGCTCAGATACAGACTGTGAGGGATGACATCAGTGGTAGACAAGACTATAGGGACACACTCCATATTGCATAAGCGAAGAATTTTTTGTTTTCAAATCTTTACATTTTTGAATTTTCTCATTATAAGTAGTTTGTGCGTTACGGGTGTTGGGTTTTTTAATAATATAAATTAAATGCAGCTAATGTTAAGATTATTCAACATTTTTAATTTAACTTAAATTACTACGTGTGTGTGTTGGTTACTGCAATATCTATGATGTGTGTGATTTTCTTGAGTTTGTCTATTAGAATAGAATCTGGTCTGTTATGATGGATTGTCTTGTCGGTGAGGATTGATCTATTAAAATAAATTTTGTACCTGCTGTTCTGTAAAATGGATTTTGGGAAGCACTCGTACGCACAGAAAAAAATAAGTTGGATAGCTCAGCCTAAAGTTAACTGTTATTGCTCACGCGTTAGCTGTCTAGCGGACAAACAGAACCATTAGCTGCCACAGCTTACGCTGTAGCTGCCCTAAAAGAGTTTTCGTCTGAACGAGACCAATTTTCTATCACTGCGGAAGCTAACGCTGTTTTGTCTGGAAGGAAGAAAGTTACATCAACAACTATAGCTTATACGATTTGTGCGCAACAGCTCAGCCCCGTTTAAACACTGACATAGCTACAAGAACTATTGTTTGTTTCTCGCCGCCAATCTCGTTCGTAATTGCCGCTAAGTGACACTCGGCTGCGCTGCCTCCTATACATTCGGTTCGTTGACTCATGACTGAGGCGGCGCAACCTGAGTAATTGTTTTACGGAGTCAAATCGACCAAGGCTCTCGCAACTATGAATAGTTGTTTACTTGAACAAAATGATTCATTTCTTCGACTAAACGACGCCATGCCGACGTTGCGTAGCCCGAAACTTGAATCTAGACGACGAAAATTTACAGTGTTTTCTCGCCGTCGAGCAGCCGTACACTGACAATATTTTGAATTTCTGAAGGTCAATGTTGGCGAATACATAATTATTATTTGAAATAATGATATTTTCAAACGTATTAATCTACTAATAATAAATTTCAAGTATATTCAAAATAAAGAAACGCTTGGATACATTAAAACTATTTTCTTGGTATTTAAAGATATATTTTTGAAGATTTTATAGATGAAATGGTACCAATACTATGGTGCCAACTCTTAGCGTAACACAAGTTTATAAAATATTATATTGTAGTAGCTCAGTGGTAGCGTTCGCGCCTTCAGAAGGAAAGAATCCTGGATCGAATACTGGCGCTGTCGGATACTTCGAAAACGGAGAACGTTTGCTGTACGCTTGTGATTAATGAATGTAAGACCATGGAGTTGTAATAAAAATGAATACCGTCATGGACGTCATACAGAGAAGGAAGCATGCAGGTGAGACGACGTCGAATCAATATTACATGCTTAGTGGTTGGCAATATCCTCTACTATAGGTCCGCTTTTCTTATCTTGTAGATTACCTACTTCATCTGTGACAGCTAATGCTGTACGCTGTTGTACAGAAGGATATTAGCACTGCGAGCTCATGTTTTCTCTGTCCGGCTGGCAGCCAATACATTAGCTACCCCAGCTCAGGTGTTTCTTTCCGTGTGTGACAGTTTCTTCTTACCTATACTTCCCGCATAGTTTCTGAGGGATAATATTAGCATCATGATTGTGTCTGTGGGTGTAATCTGTCTGTGCTAATAAAGAGCATCCTCATGTGATATTTTGTATAGTTTCTGCTTTAGTTTTGCATTCCTACATTTGTTATCTGCTATGTCAGTGTCTTGCCATATACATTTTCTATTGTTTTTTGTTACTTGATCTTGAAGTGACATGAGAAATCTCTTTATTTCCGAGTTTAGATCCCCTTTATTATTATCATTTATTATAGGTTAGAAAATACGTTACTCATTTTTCTACACTATATATAAATTACTCTTAAATATAAGGTTTTAGAATTTTAAAGTTGTTTCCCTCCCCCTATGATCCAAATATTTATGTAAGTTAGCCGATCGATTCGATAGACAAAATAATATCACATTTCAAGATTTCCAAACAAATTGTTCTCTGGGCTTTAAAATGACTTTCTCGAGGGGACAAAGTTTAAATTGATAACCAGCACCTTCAATAACATAGGCACCGCCATAAAGGAGCAAAAATCGTTACTTCTTCAAAACTTTCCAGGCAGAAACACCTAATGACTGGACTACTTATTTTCTTTTTGAATATGGACTTGATATCAGTTTCTCTTGACGCTATAGGAGTAGCCATGTTTTATCAACCGAAGATACCAAAAAGATAAAGAAACAAAGAACAACAACCTAGGTTGAAAAATTATTTGCTGATGACCCCCAAAACTTTCTCTTGCTTCCTTGACTGCCCTGTGAGAAAGCGGTTGGTGCAGACAAGATTTGTGAAAATAGAGATCTAGAAAATTCAATGAGAGATAGTTTTCCACAAAAGCATTCAGTGAGTGAAGAAATCGTGAAAATTTAATAAACATGGACATTTCAACCTCCCCTACAGAAGTTGTGAACTCAGATAATGCATATGGCTTTGCCAGTCCTCGGAAATATTTCAGGTAAATTAATGCTTTAACAATTGCTGCTACTTCAACTATTGCTTTGTCACCTGCAACGTCCAATGCGTTTGCTCATTTTTCATGTTCACTATAACTCGGTACGATCCGCACGTAGTCAAGAGAATTTGATTAAGGTCTCAGAAAGTGCATGAGAAAGGCTTGTGATGCGAGTGGAGGGGTGGTGGTTGATCCTTGAGGGGAGGAATGCAGTAGGAGACCTCGTCCGCTCCCACCGCTGCTTCTTGCACGCCTTGGCGAGGGATGGATGGATCTGTCTCGCAAGACTTCAAGGTCAGTGAGGGAACTGAGGCTCTTCTGTTGCTTGTCTGGCGCACGGATGCAGGCCAGACCGACTGCCTTCGATCCACCTCCTCTCTCTCCCCTCTCCAAACACATTCTTCTCTTGACCCTCCTGCTAAGGAAGGCATGAAGTTGACAGATACACTATCGTTGAAAAACTATCGATAGTGGTTATGCATCAGAAATTGACCTCGACACTAATGAGACACCTTTCTTGGTAAAATTGACTCAGTTTAAATGCAAAATTAAAAATAGCGTGATCATAAAAAGAAAGGGATATACATTGAACTTTCTTCGAAGAAAAAGCGAAACAAAAAGAAAAATCTCACAAGAGAATCTTCACTAAATATGTGAATTCTGTGGAATGTTTAAGGCATAGAAATGGGAAAAAGTAATCGATGAAATTATTTGAAATTTCAAAGGACTCTTCTTAAGGGTTATTGCTAATAAAATGCGAAGTATGGTTAATATTGATGCATTACAAGAGCAGGAATTCGATTAAAATTACGTGCTAATCAGTATATCTGAATCTCCACTGTTGACTATGTAGCTTACTAATGTGTCCGCCGGAGTTCAATTGCGTTATGGGAGGCGGGCAATTCACTAAACGTATAATGTAGGGTACGCGCTACAACACACCCCAGTTGAAAATACGCCCCATTGCACCTAAACAGAGAAACAGATAGGAGACAAGTAGCGACACGTACGCACATTCGTCCTTCAATATGGCTGATAGTGAGGCATGATTTTTCTAGTTTAAAAAATGTATTTAAAAATGTAGTACCGACTACTTTGAAACAAATTGTTGTGAGTACTGTACAAATTCGCCAATAGCATGCACTACTGATTTCACTTGCAAATATATAAATAACCTATTGTTTATCATAATTTTTGCAGTCAACGCCCTATAACTGCAGAGATCACATGACTGGGGCGCTTTTTTACAAACTGTAATTTAACTTCACCTGTTAGTTTGTACAACTGTTTGGACCAAATCTTGCAATTGAATTTTAAAACAGTTTCCCCCAACCAATTCAAGTGAAAATTGGCAAACATATAAACCCGATGAAAATGCAATTTTAAGATACCTAACTGTAATAAAAAACATTTTAAAGTTTTTTAAATTACGATTTTATTCCCAGATAACTCGTGGTGGATTATTTCTAGGAAGCGTCCTCTGTAGTGTAATCCGTCGCTTCATACAAGTAAGTATATCGAATTGCATTACCTACACCTTTTCTAAGGAACTTCTTGTCTAATCGTTACGATCGATTCTCAAATGTTTGTAATATCGGAAGGTTTATTACAGACTTTTGTGATATTTATTTATAATAAAAGTTTTAAAAAGTTGTTTCTAGCGAGTTTTATATACGCCATGTACTAAAATGAATAAATTAATTTTAGGTTTGTATTAAGGATATGCAATGCCAAAAGCTAATCCATATTTCTCGTTAGTATATCCTAATAAAAAGAAACATACTTTATCTTTTTTCGCTGAAAATGATTGAATTATAATTGAATTATTTGTTTTCATAAAGCTTGTCGAATGAATTTTAAAGAAAATATATACTTCGGCATGAACTTACTTATCAACAAATCAGTCGTGTGAAATAATTGGTATCGACTTTTGTGAACATATTTATTAACGTAAACTCATTTTATTCGTTTTAGTACAAGACGTAAATAAAGGCTTGTTTTAAAAAGATTTTTTAATATATTATGTAATCATAAATTTACAAAATGCCCCGTTGATGAAATTTACAAACACCCCAGAACAAATGTCACTTTAATAATACAATTAAACATACAAAAATGGGATAATGCAATGAAATATATAAAAAGGAAATCTGATACAAGAAAATAGGAAATGTGAATAGAAGATAATACAGGGAAAGCAAAAAGGAAGAAAAATCCACGAAAACCTGGATCATTCTTCGTCATAAGAAAGTAACAATGTTGAACAAAAGTACTTGAAGTACATAACCTAATAGAGAAATGAAAACCAAAGAATTCAGAGGTCTTTACTGCGCATTTTGTTTATTAAGCTTTCTGTGTAAAGTGTATTTTCCTTCTGCCTGGATTTTAAAATAACTCGCGATTCCGTACGTATTACTATACAATGCTGACAACTATTTTGGAGGCTTCTTTCTGGTATTTAATTTTTGAAATAAAGAAAAGCTAAATTTAATATCACGAAAGAAGAGAAATATGGAAAATAACAGATTAATTTAGAATTTTATATAAGAACCCCGGGCAACGCCGGGGAAAATGAGCTTACAAAACCCATACCTGTTGAGAGATGTTTTAATCCCCCCGTAGCATAGAATATGTCAATTAACAGCGCAAATTTGAATGTTGATGTAATTTTTTGTGCAACTGTTTAACAATAGAAATAAATAAGTAGCTTTCTATTTTTTTATGTTTTAATTGAAAACTGTTTTAAAATTTTGAATGTCCATGGTTGTATTAAGTTTCTTTTCAAATTTCGGGTAACGACTGGTCAAGTCCTATAATAATGATGTTATGAAAACTAAGCATTTTTACCTCCTCAAAAGACAAACGCTTTGGCAAGAAAAATTTCACAGTCTGTTCTATAGATAGATGTTTCCATCTATATCATCGGCACATCCAAATTCTAAGATCAGTTTTTACCTGCAGCCGACGAACTCAAATGTCTTTCTATGCGTTTCACAGAGCACTCGACGATCTCTTTATCTCTTTATGACCGAACGTTTATGATAGCAAAGATATCTGTGCTTCAGTCATTGGATGTTCTTTTTTTATTACAATGATTTCACCACAAATATAAATTAGTCAGGATGTACTTAATGTTCTTCACATTATGGAAATAAAACTTAACTGAACCCTTTATTTAACGAACTTCATAAATAAAACAAACCCCATAAGAAGATGAAAATAACTAGTGTTCGTATCTGAGAAATTGGGAAATCGCGCTGTGAATAACTCCCATAAGATAACTTTAGTAATAAATGTTATTCTTTCATGGTAAATTAAAATGAATTATTACAAATGAAAGAAGTGGTTTTCCGTTTTCGCAACATGGGTCGAAAATGGGTAAAAAACAATGTTTTATAGAAAAAGCGTTTTATTAAAAAAAATTAATATATAAGGTAAAACAAATAAACTTACATTATTGAAGCAAGGTGGACAAAGGGGTGTGGGTACTACAGATCCAACTGTACAGAGGAATATGGTGACAAGTTTTAGGGAATTGACAAGACAGTTTAATTATTATCCTAAAATACACTATTGAAAAATGAAAAAAGAACACCATGAATTCGTAGACCCACCAGAAGGAAATTTTCTTGACACATTCTCGAGGACGTATACAACAAACGATCACACCGACAGAGTCATACGCATATGAGTAGAGTCTGTAGGGTGTGCGAAATGTCAGAGCTAGTACCCTGTATACCCTCCTTTTGCAACAATGCAGGCTGCAATTCTCCCATGGAGACGATCGTAGAGGTGACAAATGTAGTCTTGCGGAATGGCCTGCCATGCAATTTGTACCTGATGCCTCATTTGAGACAGATTTCCTGCAGGTCTTGCAGAGCGCGCAATATGACGTTTCATCCAGTCCCAAACATGCTCAATGGGAGACAGATCTGGGGATCGTGCTGGCGAGGGTAGTTGACGTACACCTTGGAGAGCAAGTTGGTTGGCACGGGCTGCATGTGGATGTGCATTGTCCTGTTGGAAAAGGACATTGTATTGTTGGTGCACGAACGGTAGCACGACTGGTTGAATGATGTTTTGGATGTACCGGGCACTGATCAATGTTCCCTCTACGATCACCAAAGGAAAACGGCCATTGTAAGATATGGCTCCCCACACCATGATGCCAGGTGTTGGCCCTGTGTGTCTGTCTTATACATTCCAAACGTTAGCGCTTACCTGCACGACGCCACACACGCATATGACCGTCATTGGCACCAAGGCAAAAGCTACTCTCATCACTGAAGACAACAAGTCGCCATTCGTCCTTCCATAAACGCCTATCGCGACACCACTGGAGGCGAGCTGTTGCGGTGTGAGCGGAAGACTCCCTAACGGCACGCATAATCGTAGCCCTGCTTCACGGAGACGGTTGCGAATGGTTGTCGCTGGCACTCCCGGAGCAAGTGCCCCTAATTTGTTGTGAAGTCACGGTGTGGTCCGATACGGCACTTCGTAAGATGTGACGGTCTTGGCGTGCATCTGTGCGTCGTAGCTGTCCGGGCCCAGGCTGACGGACACGTGCACCTTCTGCTGACCACCGGCGACACATCGATGCACTGTGGAAACCTCTCGCCCCACGTGTTGCGCAAGTCTGCGGTACGACCACCCAGCCTCCTGAACACCCACTATACGCCCCCGCTCAAACTCCGTCAATTGCACAAACGGTGTACATTTACTCTGTCGCTGCATGCTAATAATGTTGGAGACACAGACGGAGGTTCTTTTGGCAAGGCAAACTGGCTGCTACTGTCTCTGAAGGTCAGCAACTGCTGCGAAGCTAGCAACATTCCACGACTGATAACGCGATTCCTGGTTTTCCCGCAACGCTGCGCTTTTGATTATAGCATTAATTGCCCTCTCGTAGAGTTTTGTGAAACTTTGGTATTTCTCAATTATTTTCTTCATGGTGTTCTTTTTTCATTTTCCAGTAGTGTATATTGGATGTCCTAAGTACGTAATGAATACAATACACGACTTCTGAGAAAATAAATGGGTCATCCTTCAAGCAGGGTAAATGTGAGAAACTTATTACAAAAGGTTGCGCACACGGGTCGATATTTAGACCCCCCCTTTGTGGAATTTAGTTATGGACCAATGTCTGAGAAATCTAGAATAATATGCGATTGAAATGAAAGGTTTTTTAGTCTTGGAGAAGTTGGAGAGTTGGCGATTCTCGAACACGATAAAATGTCCCCCATAAGTCATAACTCCTACTTTTGAAAGACTTTTTGCATATTAACTCGGAGTTACTCTATCTACTAGCTAAACCCTCTGCAACATAATAAGAATGTTTTTGAAAGTGTGACAAATGCAGTATCTCAATTGTAAACAAATATTACAAACTAATATGGAACACCTTTAATGACTGGACCACAAAAAATGGGTCGATAATCATACCACTTACTCCAGAACACCATCTTTCTGCTCAAAGGAAAACATTACTTGTTTTTCTGAGAGCGTACAATAGAATGAAATGAACATTGATAAAATCGGCCAAAAACTTTGTATCATTCTAGATTTGAGACTCGATGAACAAAATATTACAAAAAAATTGATTAACACTGAAATTGTTAGGAGATGAATTGAGAACGAAAACCACGGAGTTAAGAATCAAAACAAAGAAGCAAAGGGCGTCTATCGTAGAATGTAGTTAAGTATGTCACTGGGCATAACCCCTTTGCTAATAAATCAAATCAATTTAAAGGAATCTCGTCGTTGCGCATGTGCAGAAAAGAATAAGACACAAGAAAACACGAGTTTCAGTGAAATCAAACGCTTCCTCTTGCCTTTCAACTTACTATTGTCATCCGACAAACGTAGGGTTCCTCCCCTGAAACTCGAACTACTGTAGGACGCTAGAATCTCTTACTAGAATAAGAATGTGAAATCGTAATTGTCATAAAAATCTTCGAACTGTAGGCCTTAAGTTTATAACTGAGTGACAAATGAAGGAAATAATCGAAAAAATTAAAAATTAGTGACATTTTCGCACATCGGGTTAGCGATAAGGAAAACGGTTGTTGTGAACATCACTTTAAAAAATTTGAAATACGGAAACAAACTGTTCTGCTAGCCTGCAGCGTATAAATTATAGTACAGAAACATATTAGCCATGAAATGTGTCTTCAAAATTAATGAATACTAACCTTAAGTATAAGATAATTTTGTAAAACTGCGAAGTGTTAAATGATATTCAGGTATCTTTCGTAGCAAAGATACTATGTGATTAATCTGGTGTATATTGGGAAGATGTGACCTGGGTCGCACATTGAGATGCAGACGCGCACTCAGCACAGCGGCAGTACAGAACTGTGCCACATATGCCTGCGTGACTGTTGTGGACCTGCCACAAAAACTGTCACGCGCTCATGCCCTGCACTGTTGCTCAGCTGCGTCTCAATGTGCGCCCCGGGTCCATAGAGCTTTGTCTGTATAGAAGGGCTCGGATATTCACGCTTTTGTTCCACTGAACACTGTGGATTTGCATTTTGCTCCAAACTGGGAAGCGGAGGCACTCGTTTCGTGAAGAGAGATCTACGACACACAGTGGGTCGAATCCCGTCAAAATTCTTGTAGTATCCACTGTTAAAAAACACTGCTTAAATCGTCTCAAATAAAGTGTATTCTGATTCCAAAAGTACTGTACGTAGATGTTTCTCCTCGTGGATATTTCTGTAGTCGTAAATATCGCGAATTTTCCGGGTAATTATCTCTGCACTTACCATATCTTAACTGATCTTAATTTCTCTCTCCGCTTCCCTCTCTTTTGTAATTGATTGTATTGGTGGGAAACTTTCGTCTAATCGAATTTTATTTTCGTTAGAATAGACTTATTAGGACTGAATCGAAAGTCTAACAAGTATTCGTGTACTTGTCGTTAATACTCTTACCAGCTCATTTTTGTACTCCTGTCTTCCAATCAAAATGAATCATCGATATAAATTAGTGTGTGTGGTTACAGGAGTTGTGTTTCCAGTCGAGATAAAATTATGCGAAGACCTATATAACAAATAAAAAGAAGTTTGCAGAAATTGACTAGTGGAGGAATCTCAATAAGTTTAATAAAATTATTGAGCACGTTGAGTAATAGGAAACGAGTATCCTGCATAAGACGATCATGAAAAATTTATTTGGAACAAATTTTTTTAATACTATTATTACTAAAAATGTTTTTAGGTATGTTTGCATTCTTCTGAGTTTCTGTCATGAATAATATCTCCCAGCAAAAACTAAAACCATTGAAGATTCCGGGAAAAGCTCGCTTCGTCCGTGGACTCACAAGAATATCCTGTGACTGGTCACATCAAAGCGATAATCTTTCCGTGTGCTCTTCCGTTATGTTAGGATATTTTTATACTTCAATATTAGTTTACAATGCTTTTTATCCATACATCCATTTCCACTCCCAACCCAAGAGGTGCTAGTGGTGTGTTTGTTTCAAGAGGGCTGAGTTCAGACTGACACGATGTCGTGATTTTACTATCACTTCAGTGACGCTGAAAATTATAGGCTCGTCACTGGTATGTCATGTTTGATATTTTCTTCACTGCAACCCCTTCCCTAGGGGTGCTGGAGTGTATACGGGCTGATTGTGAACTTTGACGTCTCCCAGAATGTCACTACTAATTTCAGCGGCCCGACAGTCAGTTTTACAACTTATTTACCTTTCAATATAGGCTGGAAACTGGAGGATGACATGTCGTTCACGTATAACAAAAAGAGTGTAGGGTCGAGAATCGAACCTTGGGAACTCCTCAAACAAACAAATTAGCAGTCACCGGATCCGGACAAATTGGATCCGGGTAACTCTTGGTCTGCTTCTTGAGATCTACCACGACAGCCACAGCCTTGGTAATTTCCATGACACGAGTCGCAAGTTCAATCATTACACCTGGAAGATCACCGAAGTGCGCTCGGATGAAAGATGGACTATGTAACACGTTGGAAGCAAGGCCTCCTTTGCTTTCGGAATGGCTAAAGTTTCACAATATTCGAAGCCTTCCATGACCTACAACGAGAAAGTAGTAATCTAGTGAATGTTGGTTTCAATCTGAAAGCTGCTATACGGAGAAACCAGAGTAATGTTGGAATTCTATGTTGGGTTCATTTTCTTCACTATTTCATTTATCCAGAATTATTTTACGCATCCTAACCTCTTCAACTTTTTTTTTCGATTGTCGGCAAAAAATTTGCAGTTGAAATCCACGTCAACCACCTTGTCGAGACTGGCTCAGGTGGCAGAGGGCAGTCAGGATGAGCAGTGTTGAAAGTTAGAAAATGGGCTTTTATTTTGCTACGTTCCTCATTGTTAGCTACTGAAATACAATATCAACTTAATTATTTTAACCGCATTTAAATTTAGCTTATCATTGAAATGGATATAGGTGATGAACATTCTTTTTACTTCTCATATACGAGGTATATGATTAGTACGGTAATCACGAAGAAAGTCGTGAGATTTTGACAAAATATCAGTTTCGAATGTCCCTGATACCGAAAGCTATTTCTTTTTAATATGACGTCCGTCTGTCCCTCCATCTATGCGCACCGATTCTGGCAAAACGGATGACAATTTCATTCCATTTCGTATTTAGTGAGGAATATGTTTCTTGTTGATACACTTGCTCTGAAATGTTTTTCTCTTTGATTTTTACATGAAGAACCCTTCCTATTAACGTAAATTTTGATCAAAAGTGGCTCAACATTTTTTCATTAATGATTTGTACAGGAAAATAATCTCTCTCAACTACATAATTACCTCATTTAGTTATCACATGTACCTCATTTATTCACTATATAAAGAGAGTTAAAAACTATTGTGTAGAGCAGATGTGCCAAGCGGAGGGAGATAACAGCTTTATAAACAAAATTGCATGATTGTGTACCTGAAATGAAACTACATATATGTGACATATTATGATATGAGAGTAATATAACACAAAACATCTTGAAATAAAATTCAATATATATCAGTATCAAGGTTCCTCAGTTCGATTTAAAAAAAGTTACAGATATGAGTGGAGTGTGTCGGAAATCTGAGTAGAGGGGGTCTCTTCCCTAAAATGTATGTTCTTAAGACATCTTTCAATTGAATAGTTTTATGGATTTGTTTTAGAAATTTTGCAACATGTATATGCGTTAACAATCTGAATCAGTTTGATTTGCAAACTATTAACGTATAACATTTTGGCGGGTACATCATAAAACTTTCATGCACTAAATGATTTCTTTAACCAATTTTGTAAGTAAATTGTATAAATATATTTTTCTTTGTAAAGTTAGTTCCGCGTACTATAGATAAGGGTTTTAAAAGAGTTTAAGAAAGCATATGCATTGGTTTTGCACATGGGTTTTAATATGGAGTTAGGGTAAATAAATTGTAAAATATTTCTACATTTTTGGAATATGATTTGNTGGTTTGGGGGAGCGACTAAACATCTTTTTAACTTCAGAAACACATTTTACAAACAGACATATCTAAAAGATTGAAGCTTTATATGTCATCCTCATCCTCACAATATGTCTGAAAGTGGAGCTGTTAACCTTGTCAAAGATAAAATTAATCACAATGAAAGGCTAAATTTGAAAAGGAGTGGCTTCAAGCTATAACTATTAAAATCTTCTCAGATAACCATAGATACATTATTTTAGTTATATATAGTCCCCAAGTTACTCTATTAAAAATAACATTGTGTTATTTTTTGAGACCTTAGGAAACTTTTTCATTGCTGAAGGAGATTATTACACTAAACAAAATATTTTCGATCCCTGCTAATACCAAAGATAGAGGACTTAACAAAGCTGGAACAAAAGTTAAATGTAATTTTGTCAGATCTAGGTTATTGACCTACTGATACAAATTAACTCACAGACTGAAATGATGCTTTTGTCAGTTCTGCTAACTATATTATTATAGAGAACAATTACAACTTATCTTCTGACCTTAGCCCACTGATACTGACAAAGTCAATAATAAAGAAAAAAAATCTTTACCAGTGCCAGACAATAAATTCATAGATTGGCAAAATATTACAGCTGGAATAAAAGAAAACATAAATCTTAGAAGAACAAGAGCAAAGACAAATGAAGAAAAAGATAGTGTTTATTGAATATTTTGAATGTACCTGCCAACCCCTTTTGCAACTACCTACTGATAAAGAGAGCATATTAATTGGCAGAAAAGAGGATTGTGTAATAAAACATGCCACTCCTAATGAAGTCCAGGAAGAAATAAATAAACATTAATCCAAAAAAGAACCTTGTTGTGACCTAATAACTGGAAAAAATTAGAAACTGTTACCTAGAAAAGCGATAATTCACTTCGACATCTGTTAAAAGCCTCATTCCGATGAAAAAATGTAAAATTGCTGAAGTAATTATGATTTCCAAACCAGAGTAACTTACTAGAAGAAGTAGCTTCATAGTGGCCAATTTCACTTTGCATTATTTCCAAGTTATTTGAAAAGCTTTCACTGAAAAGACTTAAGTCAATAATTGAAAAAAGCAACTAATTCAATCTCTAGTTTTTGGATATGCATTCAGCTCTATTAGAAGTGCGTAGCATTACAGAAATAACTCAAAAGAGCTTAGAAGAAAAGAAGATATACTAAGCAATATTCTTAGATGTAGTACAAGCATTCAATCTAGTCCGGCATCAAGACCTGGAGTCAAAATAAACTATTCATTCTACTTCTTTGTAAAAAATAGTCCTATTTACAGTAATTCTCATTTAATCAATGAAGGCATTTCACAAGGAAGTGTGCTAGTACTACAATAGTCATATTTGTGGATGATACAGCCCCATAGGCCACTAACACTAATATAGAAGAATAAACAAACAAACTTCAGAGTGCAATTTAAAAAAAGTTACAAATTGGACAAAAATTGGTGTCTAATTAACTCAATATGAAGAAATCAGAACTTGTGAACTTGACCAATTGCAAGTATAATAAATCTACCAGTGTATATCAATGGAAAAGTCATTCCAGTAGCCTGCAAAATACCTTTGTAGGATGCTCAACACAAAGTTGCATGGGAAAGAACATGAAGACAAAAATAAAAGGACTTACTTAAAAATTTAAAAAACTATATATTGGCTGCTACGGTGTAATTCCCAGTTGTCCAATATCCACAGACCAATTTGGAATTATGGTGCCCAGTAATGGGGTTATACCCACATAAAGAAAACACTTAAGTTCCCGAACAAAGTAGTGTGTTGTGCAGTTGATGATCCATGGTACATGCACAGACCACCATGACCTAAAAATGAGATGAATGTTAATAAAATGGAGTATGATGCAAAACATTTTAATCTTCAGACCAACAGGGACACTTATGCATAATAACTTATTGACACCTCTGGACTGACAAGGTGGTTTAAAAGGAGAAAGCCAATGGGCCCAGTTTTAAATTAAGTAAATTTGAAATTTTAGTTACAAGGTTATTAACTCATTTAATCTGTGAATTGTTTTATTTATGAGAACTTATATTACATGTACAAAAATGTTGTTGTATTATATGAAAAATTATATTTTCTTTTAGGAAAAAAAGAGAGTTACTACCCAATTTAGTTGCAACATAAGTATTTTCAGGAACAAAAACACATTTCATTACCATTTACTTGTACTTTTGGGTAAAGTATAATAAAAACTTTTAAATATCTTAATTTCAAGATAAATGGGCTTGGATCACTAACAAAATACACAACTCATATGCCCACAACCCATTTATCATAATCACAATAAACATAGTTGATGCTTTTCAGCAACATCTGGTAAGGTACACTCTTTTTTCTCTCCTTGCATGACAACTCTCATTTAATTAGTTTATTGTCCTCCACGTGGTCATATGCAGTTTGTACTGCTTTTTTGACAACAAATTTATGAATTTAAACATTCTTCAAACTCCAGGTAAAACTTGCTGCCTATCATTTTCATATAAACAGTATGTTCCATTTAAATTACCATTTTGTACCATAAATTTATTGATTTGATTTATCTTACATGTTTATCACTATTAATGATGTATCTTGTAGCTAATGTATCTCATTCTAGATACAAATATGACTTAAGAAAAGTGTTAATGCAGCAATACAAGAAAATACAACAATGATTTACACTAATATTAAGTTGAGCAGCCAGTAGTTCATAAAACATGAAAAATATTCACAACAGTTTTTTAATATGCATTTTAAATAAATTAAAATAATTATTCATACTATTTTTTATGATTTATACAATATAAAGCAAAACAATGGACTGATCAAACACTATGACACGAACTTAACTTGATTCCCTACTTCCAATCATTGCTTCGGAGAATCATTCATGGTAATTTGTTCTTCTTTGATCATATTTTGAAGTCTGAAATAAAAGAATAAATTTTAAATTATACAATATTTCACAATAAAACAGATAATTAAAAAAAATAATACTGTTATTTAATAAAATAAATATAAATCTCTATACATAAAAATAGTTCTCTATACATAAAAAGATATATTGTGTATATATGTTCCACAATAACTCTCAAATGTAAGGAGACCAAACTTGGTACACATATAACTTAATATCTAGAAAAAAAGAAATACTATGGAGTGTAAAAAAACACTGTTCTGGACAATTTAGAGAAAGAAAAAAAGGTCATTGCTATAGTTGAATTTATTCGGTGTTGCTCTTTGAAACAATTATTTTTTATAAATAGTTAGAATGTTCTCAAACTGGTACTTCAACCAGTGCTTCGAAAGTGGTGAACAAGATGTGATAACAATTGATTGTGTTGCTGAGAGTAGATCTGCTAATTTAGATGCTGCCACTATTGTTTAGTCATCCGGTAGTTATAAAAGTAAGAAAGATGTCAAATGCTACAAATTACTATGGGAGCAGAAATTAGGAAGATTTGAGATTGCGCTATCACATCTCTTCAACAAATTTGTGTGTAAACACAAATATTGTTTGTGCAAAAATCCATGAGAAATATCAGTTTTCTCTTTCAGAATATCCTTTCTCTTTCAGAGGACTATGTGTGAACATTGTTGCCACATTAGCACCCAGCTCAAATTGACATCATACAAATGTAAGAACTCTATCTCTCCTGATCCATGGAAAAATGCATAAAACATGCAGAAAAATTAGAAACTTATTATTGGGAAAAAGAAATTATCTTTTGGGTGAATTTCAATATCTTGAACCAGTAGTTGTCAATCAACATGGCAACATGGCACATTCTCTGAGGAAAAACAGAAAGGATGTGCAGCACCTAGCAGTCACATATCTTATCGCAAGAAAAAAAATTAGCTAGCAAATACCAACTCATAACAAATTATCAATCGTGTTTGTGCCCTGAGGCTGTCGCCTACACTGTTTTTTTTCAATTGTCACTGGCATCTTTTTGACACAACATTCATGTGTCCAGCTTTTCATGAAATGGGGAACATGACACATTTGTTTGTCATGACCATCAAATTACAGCACAATTTTCAGTTGAAGGGCCATTAAATTTTCAATGGCTCACATACATATTTTACTTTATTAGATCAAAGGATCATAGCTGGAAACCTATTCCATGCCAAAATTGTATTGATATTAACTTCAGTTATTTATCAGTAAATATTTTAAATGTGTACTGTTAATTAATTTATGTTATTCATAAATTAACAAACGCTAAATAAATAACATTTTACAGAGTACTTCCTTTATAACTGATAAAATATTCCATGAGGGGCTCCCACTCCCTCTTCCCCTTCTGCAACACAAGTGCTTATATTATTGTACACTTCCTTGTCATACATAGTTTACTGTCATGACAGTGATTAACATATTTTCCTCAATTGGATTATAAATTCCTTTCATTTCCTCCAACTTTTCCTCCTCTGAAAGAGAAAGGATATAAAAACTGATATTTCTCATGGATTTTTGCACAAACAATATGTGTGTTTACACACAAAAATATTTTAATGCAACTTCGTAAAATTTGAATTTTGTATGATTTGACATGTAATTCATTATATTCGGCCACTCCGTTGAAGAGATGTGATAGCGCAACCTCAAGTCTTCATAATTTCCTGGTGTTTCAAAGTTTTGGCAAATAGAGTGATTTGTGTGCAATATTGTGTTGGACACATGCTTTTCTCGCATTTGCTTATTCTGCTGGGAACGAAGAGCAATCAGAATAGATGAAAGGTAAGATGTTGAAGAATTGCGCCTCATAATAAAGTCTTAATTTTTCACTAAAACATCCTTTTCAAAATAAAGTACAAAAATATTTCCCCAATATGTACTTTCAACTGAGATTACATTCAATCATAAAAATTAAATCACAATCTAATGACATCTTACTGTTCTTCTTGTTCAATCCGATGAAGCATCTGAAATCCAGGCTCCAGAGAAGGTCGTAATTCCTCTGCAGAACAGCCATCCCCTAATGCAGGAAAGTGCAACTCAGGAACATCACCATATTCCTCAATTTCTTCATTTTCTATTTTACATCTGAAAAAAATTGTTGATTAGACAACTAATATACATAGCAGCTCAAGAAAATTAGGTTTTTTTTAAATTACTGGTTAAATTTAGCTAACATTGTCACCAATAGATGATATTTTCCTTTTTCCCACTTAGGTTAAATAACATTACAAACCGCTAACATTGAGTGATAGTTACTTTTTTCCTCAAAAGACAGATTGCTAAATTGATAAAAAATTGATTAGTCAAATATATCAAAGATTTCCCACTACAGGCCCTAACAGTCCCTTGGGGAACTTGATTTTCCTGAACATGTTACTAGAAAAACTCTACCCAGTGAAACCCACTTGCTTTATAACACCTTTGGTGCAAAACTATTGCACATCTTTCTTCACTTTTGAGTAAATTCATAGAAACATTTCATTTAAAATTACCTTGTACACATAAAAAACAAAACAAAAAATTTTGAATTGATAGTATTTATTTACTTAGATGCATTTTTTTATATCAGGAGCCAGTTTTCCATTTTCCAAAACTGTATTCTCCCTGTGCTTAGAATATTGATACTGATAAATGTTTTTAAAGAGCCTTAAACCAGTAGCTTAATATGATAGTAGATTAATATATGATAGTAGAGATAAAGTATTTTCTTATGCCTTTATTAAACTTTCAAGCAATATATACTAATTATTATATATTACTACAAGCACTTTTTACTAATTACATGTTGTGTACATGAAATTTTAAAACAATCAGATCAATTTTTGATAAATTATCCAAATGTATTATGATTATCATATTTAGTATCCTTCAGAATAAAGAAATAAAAGTTACATAAGGATGTGCAATGATAAGAAATAGATACTATCCTAAATACAAGATTTCAATGAAATTCACTTATTTGTCAGCCAGAAACATTTACCCTTTGCCAATTTCCAGAACCATTTGTCTGGAAATTATTTTAATTTAAGAAAGAAATCAGTTTTTGTCTGCTTTGACAATCCCTTTAGGAAATATACTTCAATGTCATTATTTGACTTTAATCAATGGTTTGTGTCTGTTATGAGAATGCTAATACAACTATTTTATCCTTTAAAATTGAAATATTTTAAATACTTGTGTACAAAGTAATGACAATACTGTTGTTTTCACAAGAACTTATAAGTAACGACTTAGGATATGTTTACAAGTTTAAACATTATAAATTATCATAACGCTTTACAATTATGAAACCATAAATTACCCATACATTTTGCCCAATAAAATTTTTTTATTAATCTATTTTGAAAAATAGTCCACCGCTTCTACATTTTCTCTTTATGTACTTTATAAGTTGTCATAAGTATTAGTCATAAAGGTAACTTCAGCATAAAGGACAATATCTCTTGTCTGCCTACAGCAACTTCAAAAATCCACTCAAATTTTATTGGAAGAAGAGAAAAATAAAATAATAAGATTGTTATTGTTCATTACTTGACAACTGATCCAACTATTTCCTTTTTAATAACAGGCTTAGTAACTTTGGAGTATTCAACTGCCAGTTCCCTGCATTGTGTTAAAGTTCTTTGATGATACATTAATATGCGTTCTTGGTAAAAACTATGCAGCGTCAATACACTTCCCACACCCATTTCATGGAAGACACGTTCCATTACATCCTATAACAAATCAATACAATAATATTTATTTAATATAGTTACAAAGAAGTATCAAGAATATATAAAATCATGAAAATAAAGTAAATAATGAACATATAAATACGAGAGAAAATTTATATTCATTTATAAATACTATTTTTATACTAAAGTATAATATTTGAAATAATCTTATTAGTTAACTTACAGGAAAACCTGCATTACCAGAGATCGACTCATGGTCAACAACAACTCTCATGAGACGAGTAAACTTCACAAAGTATTCTTCACAAATATCAGTCATTATATCCAATACTACTTGGGTTGTATCTGCAATTTTTGACACAATAATGTGTGATATTTTATCATATATTTAAATATAACACATTTTTTCTCACCATTGAAACCTATGTGAGCAAAGATTGTTGCCACACATTTTCGGAGAATAAGCCTGGCATTTCGTTCAGACAGGCGATGAGGAGAGATTCCATTGCCCTCTACAAAAGGTCTGCAAAATATGTTTTAAGATTTATAAATGAAATGCATAAATTACATTACATTCTTTGGAAGACACTGAACACACTTACGTGGATACTTGTTCCATATAATTAAATGGATTTCTGACAAGATGTCTTGGTTTTTTAATATCCTGCTCGGGAAATATGGGGGGAACTAAATCCTTTGAATCTGTTGACTTGTCCTTTTTAGATAAGCAAAAAAATAATTTAATTCTTGATCATAGTTAAAGAGAACTTAAGTAAACTTAAAATATTTTTTATCATAAAACTATGAATTTAGGAAATCAAAAGTACTAGCATTTGTTGAAGTTAAACACTAAATGCATTAGTTTATATCAGCTCCTCGAAATAAGGCTCAAAGTCATGCACTGATATCAGTCTACACCACTCTTACAATTTTTTCCACATACACACAACAAAAATAAATGGAAATAAATAAAAGGTTTTCAGTAATCTTACGCATGGACTATCATATTATTGAGAAATCTGATGATACCCTCCAGTTGTTTTTTCATGCATCTATTCTATCTTAATCATAAATAATCTGATGCACAGCATCATTCTATTATTTTGAATGAGCCTGTTTCCTCAATCACACAAGTACTTTCATACAACTATTTTCTTCAACTACACCACACTTTTCTTCAGTATATTCATGTCTATAATTTGTTCATTTGATGTAAGACATTATTACGAGTTCAAAGTTTAGCTTTAAAGTGTAATGTAAAGTTTGTCTATTGCTGATCTGACATCAGTTGGCCGCTAAAGTAGTAGTACAACACACAAATAATTATGTAGTACAGGCACAGTGTTAAAAGGAATAAGACTAGATTCTTGAATGGGCACAAAACAGTACAATTTAGTAGTTAATCATGAATGACCAAAAAGAATCTTTCTTATCACCACATTATTATGGTGAGAGTAAAATATGATATAAAATATTGATGAAAATGTAATTAATTGATGACTTAATGTAACAAATGAATTTCTCTCCTTCAAAAACATGACAATCAATCAAAGTTTGAAAAAGAAATTGAGACTAGGCCAAAATTTCAAGAGAATTTATAAATTTATGAAAGAATTGCATTGAGTTATATTTTCATTTGTGAAATGACATTGAATATAGTCCACAAAATAATGCTGAGCAATTCCTAATACTTTTTCATACTAGTTTCTAATTTATTACTATTATTACTAGTTTCCGTATACTTGAGAATATACTAACAAATAATTTGGCAAATACTGAATGTGAAGTATATTTCATATCCATAATAAAAAAAATTCATTCAAATAAACCATTTAAATAATGTATCTCAAACAATTGTAAATATTCAGATATATTCTAAAATTGTGTAAGCCTGAAATAAAATAGATATTTGAACAGTATATCCTACCTTCATTTGTGACTTGTCAATGACACACTGCATAGATTTTGCATACTGCAGCAGTTTGATAGTATGGAGAATAGTATCATCCATCTTGCTGCATTCAGGTGGTAACCTATCGCAGTAAAATATTAATCATTTCAAAAATAAACAATTGATTTCACCTAAAGAATTGTTCCACAAATTTAAAACCTTACTCCATGGGACCCTGTATTTCCCCGTCACTGGGTTCATGTACTTTCATCGCTATAGGTTTCATTGCATTTTGGATCAACATGTCAGCAAAATCTTCAGGTACTTCATCCATCGGCGGCAATTCACCCCAATGATGAACGTCTTCACACATTTCGACGCCTATCTGTTACAATCAAATGACTTTAAGTGCCTAAAAGGAAATAATTTAAACGTAAAAGAAAAATATCTCTGAACCACTAAAATTATATACCAGTTTCTTTAAGCAGCAGTCTCAAAAAATTATCACTCGACGACTTCCTATGAAGTGGTCGTACGATAACTCCCAAGTAAATGTTGACACATAATCAATGCAAGAAATAATAATTTCAAAATACTTCTTTGCATCTGACAGCACCTTCACACACCTGCACAAACAAGTACTGACTTTGGCATGGTCGGCGCGAAACAACCGGCTATCAGGGTTGCCAACGGTAGGGATGGCCATTTCTCGTCACAGTTCTGGTTTTGCAACTGTCAGATAATCGTAAACCTCGGTCTAATCCGAAGTCTCGACCGCCCATTCTTAATCTCCAGATAAACATCCTTTGGTTTTCTCGGAAAGTAGATAGTGTGGCAGCTCCGGGTTGTATATTTCGCGCAAATTACATCAATATTCAAACTTGCTTGAGATATCTTCAGCTTCTTGAGATGTGTGTATTTCTAAGTTATAAGGCGAATCCACACATTCGTCATTCGACTAATCCCGAGCAACCGCTCGCCGAATAGCGAATAGAGTGGATTGGTGTGGATGGGTTGATTGCTATTCGTCGCATCACGAACACCGTTTCCCGCAGCGTGTCGGCTTTTGAGACACATCAAAGGGAGAGATCTACACTTAGACTCGGTCTCCACATCGCATTGCCAACAGCCGGTACGTCGGATCAAAGGCAACGCAGCATGTACATTTAAATGGGACGATCTCCACATCCAGCTTACGTATTTTCCCTNGCTACGGGCTTGCACGTCGTGAAGAAATGAGGGTTTATGGAACATGACGAGCCCAAAAGTCCCACACAAACATGGCACAGTCCCTACATTGCAGACATGCCGCGCGATACCGCGCGACCTCGAACGTGGCCACCGGGACCTCCGTTCACGAAGGTTGTGCCTTGAATCGCTGCCAAGACATTTACACCAATCAGAACGAAAGAACAGGAGTGAAGTGAGAAGCCCACCTATTTAAATGCTTTTTGATTCATCTGGGATGTAATTGAATGATTTATTTCATTTTTATTAAGTAAACAATTTCGTAATTTTGTCAAATTGGATGGAGACAATTTTCTGGGTTTTACCTTTTTGATCCTTAACATTTTCTAGTGAATTGATTAAGAATGAATGAGAAATGCGCTGTTTCTTAACATTATTATGTTTAATTATTTTTCTTAAAAAAAAACAAATATATTGATTTACCTTTCTGTTGTATGACGAGGCTCGGTGTAGGACAGTATGTCTACATATTATTCATACAATTACTTTTGCTATGTATTTTTGTCTTTAAAGAAAACAACTTTTTATATTTTTCGCGCTGAGAGAAAGATGTCCCAAATTTGAAAAGTCTATTACTTAAAAAAATTATAATTCAGATCCGAAAGTTAAATGGTTGGACTAAATTTATCATAAATTTGACAAGATTATACGTATTTCGTTCACCAAATTCTGAGTTATATGCGTGAACGAGTTAATTACAATTTTTAATCGTTATGTTGACAATACCTCTGCGAGACGTTGTTGCTATAATTCCTTAAAAATATATTTTGAAAGAAAATATGGTTTTACAGAAGGCATCGATCACTGTGTATTATGCAAATAAATAATGAAACAAGAAAACGTAAATAATGAAATTGTTAAAATATTACTACTTATTTCGAATGTACTCTTTGAAATAATTTATCACCCTTCAAAACCTTTCAACACATTTCAGAATGAATAAAACAGATCTTTTTATTACAGAAGTCTGAATTCCAAATAATATTACAAATAACTTTAAAATCTCATCCAATTATTTACATTGTTGCAATTTAATCATATAAGAATTCACTGTTGTAAAACGTTGAGAAAACTAACGTAAGTTAACTGTACTTCTAGAATGAAAAACATTGGTAATCAAATTAAGTTGATTTGAAGGTATAAAAATAAAACCCACTGCGACATTTTTTCATTTCATTACTTTGGTCCGATCAAACAATTCATTTTAGAGAAAAAGGTTCCATGTAAAACTTTAAATACACTTCCTTCTCCAATTTCATTTATAATTTTTCTTTACGGGAAAACCTTTTAATATCAATAGGTTGGATAATTACCTTCATCTATGTGAAATAATATATAATGGTTTGAAAATTATTACAATATTATTTGGATGAACACCGTTACTCTCCGACATAAATGTTCTTTACCTGCGAGAAATTTTAATTATTTTCTACTTCGCCGGTTGAAATGAAGCGCACTCCGTAGAGCCGCGACTACCCTGCAATCTCGCTTCTGATGACAGTTCGGTGCGGTAACAACGGTTGTATGGGTACGGGTGAGAATTTTCAAGGCTACGTTGCTGATACAACGTACCGACTGTTGGCAATGCGATGTGGAGACCGAGCCTAACTCGTATGCTGGCACTTTACTTGGCGTTGCGGTATTTGTGTGGCATATTCGCTGTATTTGGCTAAATATTTGAAGAAAAACAAATATCACAAACATGCTATCCGAACACGCAAATAACACAATAATGCCGCATGTGTTTTCTTATACCAATGATGGACTGGATGAACTCGTATTTGATATAATTCAATAAATATTTGTATTGTTTCGTTTTCCCAGCCCACATAAATGTTCCAGTCCATATTAAAGAAATTGTAGAATATGAGAAGTCAAAATATCGGTTAAAAATCTAAAATATCAACAAATCTCTATCTCGCGCGCTCTACTGAGCGGAATACGGCAAACAAGTGTGGACGGTTTATGCAAATATTTGCCTTATTTGAGTCGTTTGAAGTGCAACTAAAAATCGACAAAAGGACGGATACGCGTATCTGCGTGTGTTCGCGTATTTGTGTATTTGCCACAGTAGAGCAAATACATCGAATAGAAACAAATAGCTTATCTACACTTGGCCATGTTGGCAAATACACAAATACGCAACGCCAAATGATGTGCCGACCTCTCATCAAAGGAAGCTGAGCACAGGCGAATAATCGCGAATGAGCAGTTCGTGGTATTGTCCAAATATTCGTGCTTTTGCGAATACGAAGGATTGCGAGTATACGAGTAATACGATTTCAAGTGATTTCGAGTAAGTAATCGCTGAAAAAACTAATTATTTGTAATTTTTCTCATCGTACAAAGTAATAAGTGTTTTTAGTAGTAGTAAAATAGAGAAATTGGAAGAAATAGAAGTACTAAAGTAGTGATGGTGTAACTTCATTTATTATTCCCAACGTGGTCACACGCACTTTGGAACTGCTCAGTGGCGTAAGTAGCGGAGAGAACCGCAGAGTGCGTCAAGAGAGAGACCGATCACCGAATGCCGCCATTTTCCCGTCAAATTGACACGTTATTCAAATATACATATAAAGACTCTGTTTCGAAAAAGATTGATTAGTTATGTGTAGTTTGATTTGAAAATAAACGCAGAAGTATTATGACACAAATTTATTGAAGTATATTTAGAAATACATATGAATTTAATTGCATTCACTACAACTTGACGAAAAAATGTCTGAAACCTGGACACGCAAAGGTCACGCTCCCTCTAGACGCACTCTGGAGGACAGGGGGAACCGTGCCCACCCTAGAATTTTGCATCGAAAATAAAATGTTAAGAATAAGTTCATAAATTCTTAATAATATGACAAAACAAATGTCCCGCTCATTGGATTCTAACTTGAGATTGGCGAATCATAAGTCGAACATCATTCGATGCCAGTATGAATTGATTATATTGTCTTATTGAACGTGTTGTGAAAGTGAATTATTATTGTTTACGAAATGAGTTTGATTCTGTTCTTTTTCTCAATCTCGGGCTAGTGGTGAACTTCTACTAGTAATTTTGACGGTTTTGCAAAGTTACCACGTGTTATTTGTTTGTGCACGTTGTACAAAAAACTATAGGTAAGTGTATAGGCTACATTTCTTTTATAGGTATTGAAATCTTGCTTAGGTCAATTGTGAAACGTGCTGCTAAAATCATGTTTTTATGCACACGGTGGACGTAATTCCCTGCTATAAAATAGGCATTTTCTCTACGTGGGAAGTCACGTGGCCAATCAAATTGCCAGCTATCGAAGGTATGGAGAACTGTCCCAGTCGTATACAAATTCACGAAATTTTCTCCAAAACAATTTCCAATTATTTGAGAAAAATGCCAACGCGTAAATCAAGAGATCCGACCGGGTCTCACCGTTTATTTCTCACTCCATAGCAACGCGACGGCTGGGAATATAAACAATAAGAGACTCGGTTCTGAAGATTAAAATTGAGGTTATTTTTCGCAAATACGCTATCATTTGCATTCAAACTCTTAGGAAATATTAAGTCTTCAACACATCCTATCATATTCCTTTCACCTTATTTTCCTTTTGCTATTCTATTTTTATTCGACTTTTTCTACCGCTGAATCGCGATAACTTTTCTCTAATTTTGTTCAAGATTTTAAAACTTGTGTCTCCATTTTCTCTCAACAGATGGCTTCATGGTCACTGTATTGTGTTTTCTCTACAAGGTAATAGATGGCGAAATTGGTGCATGATTATAAAAATATTTTTGTTTATAGCGATACTTAAGTATTTGTATTAGTGATATCCATCAACTCACCATTGAATACATTTACTAAATATACGTGCATGTAACTCAAAATAAAAACATATGATGAAATATATGGTTATTGCCAACACGTTTAAGAATACTACTTTGTCGTACAATTTTTCTTAGTTTTCCCCGTGGTCGAGGAGTAACGTGAGAACGCGGTAATTAGGTGGTTGAGGGATCAATTCCGGTAGGAAATTTTAATTCAGTTTTGTCTACATAACATTATTCGAAATAATAAGTTACATATATTTTGAAAACAGTTTTTGTAATTCTTACGAAGTATAACGAGATTTTAATCAGGATCATATATAATCGTAGTCGATGAAGTGTAGGTAATATTTTGATATTTACGTAAAGAAATATTTTTGTTTATAACGTTCTTAAGGTTTCACCTAATTTCCTATATACCATTATGAATATTTAGGTGTTCTTTTTACATCACACTACTTCCACACGTTGTATGGCAAAAAATAAATATATTGAATGATGATAGACCCAAAATGAAAGTTGAACGTGCTATACACAAATTTCGTAATTCATCAAACTTAATGAAAATGAAAAATAATGTTAATGAAACTTAGTGTCAATGAAAAGTATAATACATAATTGTACGTAATTTGTGCCATCAAGTGGTGAGCGAGGATCATTACGTTTTGGTAAAACACAACCTACTTGATCATACTACGGATAATCGAATACATACAACCTCGCCATATTGCTTTGGAACTCGTATTGTGTTTAGGGGATACTCACGGCCACCTTAGTATCTTAGGTGGCCGTGGGATACCTGTGGAACTATTGTTATACTCGCCGGCGGATAGAGGCGCTACTGTCGCTAGTTCCAAGGCCAGCATATGGACTTTCTATGGTCTGTCACGAATGTATAATATTATGATATGACGATAGTTCATAGCACAGTATTAATTTCTCATATACGTAGTATAAAGAACGTTTTGTAATCGTGAAAAAAATCGAAAACGAGATTTCGATGGAAATATCCGTCGTCTGTGCGCAGTGATTCTGAGTTAATGGATGAATCAATTTAATTCGCATTTCGTATTTAAGGTAGAATTTACATGTTGTCGATGCACATGTCCTTATTTTTTTACTTTAAAACAAAGGGCACTTTACATGAGGGTCAAAGTACTCTTTTGAATTTTTCTCAAAAACGGCTCCAACGATTTTGCTTAAATTCTCTGTAAGTAAAGTACAATTAATATGCCTTACATCCGCATTAGCGGAATTTCGCTTGAAAGTTTGGTATAGACGCAGTAAAATAATTTCCTTCTACTGCACTTACACATTAGTTTATTGAAACTTGAATAATACTTAGCCGTGTAAATGGACCAAGCAGACGTCGAATACACAAACTGAAATGAAAGATATGATAATGATAAAACACATAGGAAGACAGCAAGCGCATTGTAGATACGAAAATACACCAATTTGTGTCTACAACAAAATAACATTTACAGAACACTTTTTATTTATAAGACTGATATGTCGCTATACATTTTGAAACAGTATTCTGAATATTTATTTTACTTTCAAATTTCAAATAAAAGACAGTAATAAGTTCATCTAGCGACTTTGAGCATGAACAGAGCACTGGAAAATATAGAGGACTACGCCAGAAATGACCCCGTCACTATAGAATTTTTTCTCACACTACGCTGCAGACGGAGACACGTATGCGAGAAAGTACGTGCAATGGTTTTGCACCCCTAGTATCGCAAAGTAACACTTGAGTAGGGCGTGATTGATTAATTACCTCCATATTTCGTATGACATTGTAATATGTTAAAAAAGTTATGTATTTTGGGCAGTGATCGCGTGCAATGGATTGAGTTGAAAACCTAGGTCAATCTGTAGGTTTAAAACTATTTGTGTTCTGAAATTTTATGTGTCGGGTCTTTAGAAATTAAGGTTAGTAAACAAAAATAAACAGTGATCTTACAAACAGTAATTTTTTCGTCAAGTTAATAATGTGACTTTGTGTTTATAATTGATTGGTGTGTCTATGTAATGGTTACTTATTAAGAGTAAATATTTTTGAATAGCTGTGTTTGGTAAGGAATGTTAATGTGTGAATAACGGTAGTTGAATTAATATGGTTTTTGGAAGGACATTTTTCTGTGGCGAATGACATGTTTTGATGATTATTTATTTGGGAGTAAACTTTTTAAAAGTCTACCGGAGTCAGTTCGGATTTCAGGTTCAGTCGTTTGTAGTAGTTCCAGATTGTGCAACAAGTAGCGCTCTATTCATAAAATCTCCACAATCGCTAGCTCTGCCCAGAAATTCGAAGACAGGGACGGGAGAAGGACACGATGGAATAACACAACGGCAGGGAAGCGACCTCTTACATTGACAGACGCAGGTAGACCTGAGCCAGACGTCCACCGAGTACGGAAGCGGTGCCCTACACCCCACCATCACAAGAATGACTGCTTGCGCAAAATTGAGATCCCCACTTCATTTGTTGAATATTTTATTATGTTTTATTAATTATTAACATTTTATGAAGAATACTAGAATGAGAAAACAGTTTCCCGAAAAACGATGATAAAATTCTAAAAGAATTACAATAATTTTATTTTTATAACAATTACAGTATATAAAACGATTATAATTCAAATATTTAGAAATGGCCAATAAGATAATTGTTCTAATTACATTACCGTTCGGTTAATGCCTCCTTTCAGTGGCATTGCCCTCACCAGCCCTCTGACCCTTCCAGGATGTGTCTGAGCTGCCGTGGCCGACTATCTTGGTTTGAGAAAGATTTTCAGGTCAGTAGTCAGATATTTATTTCGGATGGGTCCAAGACTTTATTTATCAACTGAAATTTATTAATGTTAACTTAATTGTTAAATTTATTTGTCTTTAAAATATTTTTGTTTGTATAATTCATTTTTTCAATTTATAAATGCAATGTAAATCCTTCCCACTCGGCACTTGACGATGTATTCTTTTTACTGACATATTAGCAGAAATATAATTTATTTGTTCAGGATGTAGCTAGGTTGAGACCATGTATTGTAGTGATACAAGACATGGAGATTTAAAATAACTATAGAGAAATAAATCAATATTTGTTTAGGTTACAAACTGCGCACGACCACTTGGGAGCAATGAACTAATTTACTTCGGAAACAAGCCAGGGACCACCTCATCAATTCCGACCAAGGGTTCTAAGGCAGAGGCGGATTTACCATTTCTGCGCCCCAACGCAGGCAAAATCATGGCATGCGCCCCTATAAGATTGTAAGCTCCTTTCTATAATATCAACAACTTTATACCTAAGATCGAAAGAAACAAAAACAAATAGGAACGATTATCAAATCTTTAAATTATTCCTAAACCCTGACAAGGTTGAGTACAGATAAAAAAGAGAACTGTTGAAGGAATTGTTGCTGAAGTTCATAAGCATACTTGGTCATTCATTATTTGATATTACTTTGTATTCCACTGCACATTATTGGATACTACTGTCTCTCTGCGTCTGCATTGTCACCGATTTCACCTACGGAAAAGCGTGGAATGGGACCGCGTTGCGCAATTTATCAGCTTCTGTAAAAATTGTTGAACCCACAAAGTTCTTGCTATTGTACAAATACAAACTAGTGATGCAAAACTATTGCACATACTTTATCATGTACGTTTCTAAGTCTGCACTCTTGAGTGACCATAAAAAAGTTTTATAAAGAGTGCGGTTGCTTTTGACATTGTCCTCGATACTTTTGTCGTCCTCGTTACTTCATTCGATTGCTTATTCAAGAAATCTTTTAACTATTATTGACACATAAGCCGGCTGCCATTTGCAAATTCTGTAGTACGGTTTTGTAGTAGGTTAGCTATGTGGATTAGACATTCTATTTCATATCATACATTAACTATTTATCCCGATATTATGCATCGAACCAATGTAAAGTGACAATATAAAATCCTCATATAATTTGGCAATTAAGTCAAAACGAAATTTCTCTGTAATTAAAAATGTAAATTACTTTAAAGTAAAATTAAATCGGTTATATGGTCTATCGTATAACATTATAAAGTAAAAACTTCGTTTTCTTGTCGGACTCGGAAGTCATCTGAAAAACCACTACTTAGGATTCATGGAACACCAAAATGGATATTTTCCTTTAAATCTCGCGATTGAATTTTTTCACGGTTCTATATGCTACGTATATGACAAAAGTAATAAACTAAAACTAACCTTCTAACAACCTCAAAGTCACTAGATGAACTTTATTACTGTCTTTTATTTGAAATTTGAAAGTAAGAGAAGTATTTAGAATGTTATTTTTTCAGTCTTATAAATATTGTAAAAGTGTTACGTAAATCTATTTTCGAATTGTCCGTTTTGTGTCGTTCTATATATTTTATCGGTTTAATATATTTCATTACAGTTGTTCATATAATCTATCTGCCGTTCTATATATTTTATCAGTATCGTATATTTAATTACAGTTTACCAAAAGTGTATTCTACCTCGACTTGGTCCATTTACACTGCTAATGTGAAGATAAAATTTATTTTACTGCAACTATACCAAACTTTACAGCGAAATACAGCTATAGCAAATGTAATGCTTACTAATTATACTTTGCGTACAGAAATTTAAGCAAAATACTTGTAGCTATTTTTTGAATAATATTCAAAAATGTATTTTGACCTTCAGGTGAAAAACACTTTGAATAAAGGTGAAAAAATTTAGAGCACGTTCATCGACAACAAAAAAGTTTTATCCTAAATTCGAAGATTAAATAAAATTTATTCATCCATTTCGTCAGAATCGCTGCACACAGACGGACGGACGGACGTTATGCTAAAAACAACTTTTTAAGAATTGGGGATCGCCAAAAATTTTCCGTCGAAATCTCGCGAAATCAATAATTTTTAATAATTCAATAATTCAACTTTTCACGATTTCAATAATTTCCATTCATAATAAGTAACAATGACAATATAAATTCTCGAGTTTGTACCTGACTAAAAATCACCTTCGAGGGACTCATTCTAACCTTCTTTAAATCCTAAAAAATAAAATGCCATATTTTTTATTAACACAATATAACCCAGGAATGTAAAATTCCATAATTTTTTTGTTTATTCTAGATGGAGATGGACTAGACTTTAATTCACAAAAAACGGGTTCTGCAACAAGAAATAAAAACGAAAATTAATTGAATTTTAAATTTGTAAATAAAATCCAAGAAATGTCAACTAGATAAAAAGAAACCAAAGAGTAAAGTTAAAACACTTTATGTGATTAACCAGGCATAATCAAACCGTTTAGGAGATGCAGAGATACACAGTCACAAAGAAAGTCTCATGTACATTTTTTCTTGAATTCATTGTTCATTCTGTACATTTGTATTGCATCTAGAATAAAAGAAGTAATTAAAATTCCGTGTACATATGGGATTTAGAAATTCAGACAAATAGCGATGTAAATAAAACTGTCTGTTACTTTGAATTTTGTTGTTCGTCTCTATCGGTCTCTATGAACATTCCCTTGGATGTCCCAACTGCGTATGGACAACATGTACGCCCTGTAATTGCTAAGTATCATTGAATTTGATAACAATAACTGTAGATTTTCGTTTTCAATTTGATTTGACCACCTTCAAATTTAAGGCATTTCAGTTTATTTTTCTTCACTGCATAACGCAGGACGTTGAGCAGCACTCAAGACACTTACTTCTTACAACCAAAGTCACAACAAATGCGAAGACTTACACTAAAAAACTCACAGAGCGGGACACAGTAATCATCATAGGTGGGCAGAACGATATTAACTTGGGTGGTCATTTCAACGCGTCTGAACATCTACAAAAACTAAAAATGGCCTCCTTGCACACGAACATAGTGCTCTCTAGCCTGCCTCCACGCTTCAACGTTCCACAAATAAACCACGAAATAAACCTGGCAAACATCTCCCTAAAACATCACCTGGCAGACACAAAAATCACATTTTTTTATTTGCAAGCACACCTGACAGCCAAGGACTTTACCCAGCATGGTTTACACCGGAGACCGTCTGGGAAACAGCACTTCGGTTCTCTTCTAGCTTCAGATCTGACCTCACATCATCCACCTGCCCCACTACCCACTCCTACACCACTTCCTGCACCTACCTCATCTCCTCCTCCTCCTACCTCATCTCCTCCTTCTGCTCCTACCTCATCACCATCTCTTCCTATCCCGACACCCATTTCTTCTCTTTTCCCTGTTCTTTCACCTACTGCTTCCTCATCTAGCACGTTCTCATCTATTCCTCCAGCCGCCCCCATACACAGTTACAACTTGCGCTCAGGAGTACGATGTGGTACTCGAAGGTGACAATCACGTTCAGGTGCAGTGTGCGGGCTT
>NNCF01128771.1:3053-45786 GCA_002313205.1 Laupala kohalensis
GTCTAGGGACGTGTTTATTGTAATAATAAATCGTGAATTTAGTGTTTTTTCAACTCTTATGATTTTTAAACGCTATACTCAGAATAATCTATAGTTCGATAATAACTTGTACATGTAATTTTTTGCGTAAAATTCCAAACATATTGACATTCTATTAGTTTTATAACTCGCAGCTAACTTTTTATCTTATCTAGGAACTTATGCAAAAAAAAAATTTAAATCCGCCTCTGCCTTAGGAATTGCCCTTGATCGGAATTCATGGAATACGTCCCTCGCTTGCTTCCGGAGAGTAAATTAGTTTATTGTCCTCCACGTGGTCATACGCAGTTTGTACTGTTTTTTGACAATAAATTTATTATTTATTATTACCCATTTCGAAGTGTTCCTCCTGTGCTTCAAACATAAATCTCCGAATCGATCTTCAAAATTCTCAATGTTTAGAACTGTGAGTTATTTAATATCGGAAGCTGGTTTACCGCTGACAGCCAGAAGTGGGACAGTGTCATTTTCGTTAAAACTGGGATGAGAACGACAAATCCACGTGCTACGTAAGAACGGTTAGTGTGTAGGCATCACAAAGACAAATCTCAAATTTTGTGTTAAGAACTTATAGTAGTACAGTTCTTCCAAAATCGAAACTATTTTTAAATCTGGAGTTGTTTTGGTATACTGCTTAACGTGAAATTCCCCATATACATTTTCCAAATCGATATTTAAGCCAAGTTTATACATTTGTTGAGTCGTAGCTGGAACAAAATTGGTGAAACACATTTAGATATTTGATACTGTTCTACATGTTCAGAGCACATCATCAGAAAATACTGTCTCCATCCAATTGGTGTATAGATATATTAAAATATATGAGAATAGAAGGTGTGAAGTGATTTGAATCATTTTGTGGGGATTGCTAATAAACTTCCGTTATAATAATTAATTGGAAAGTAATTAAGAGTGTCGTGAGAAAATTACAGCGATCGCAAAACTGAATAGGAAAGGAGCTAAAATTGGCAGAAATTATACCATAGGGACTTCAGCGAAAGTTCTGGCTAATTTACTCTCTTTAATTGTTTTCACCTGAGACGTAAGTTTTCAAATATTTCTCACAAGAGTGCTACTTAGCACCACATTCCTTTGACTCTGTTATTACGATACGTTTGAATGTGATTTCAAGTACCGCGAGTTCTATGAAGGTGAAACTCTGTAAAAGTTTGAAAATTATTGGTGAACCTTTCCAAAACTTCTCATGCCTCAAGTTTCCTTTTCAGAAATTGAGTTCAATTCTCACTGCCCTCACCTCATTATTCACAAGTACCACTCATTTGCAGTGTGTAACTTAACGGACAATTGCGAAAGCTAAAGCTAAATTAGACGATATTAATCATTTTCTAGACACCTTCTACCCTTTTAATTGCGCCAAGGATAAATGGTCTTGTAACTTTTCAATTTTTCCCTTGATAGCTGCATTCGATCATTTAATCTACAGAATAATCGTTATAGACGAGGAAGCGGTAACCCGTGCGTTTAGAAGTTGAGTAACCGCGGTTTCTCTTGCGTGAATTTTGCTGTTCTTGCACAATTATTCTTTCCTTAACTTGTCGTTCACATCAAGTGAGAAACTCTTTTTTCGCGGTTGGATTCTTGAGGCGTGCGATGCGCTCAACTGACTTAGAGAATTATATGGTGATCCGCAGGGATCTAACTTCCGACAAATATAAGAATTTTTTATTTACATAATAAGTCGTAAAAATACCATTTTGTCGTCCATACGATCTCTTCGCCAGAAAACAAACATTGGTGGTATGTTATACTCCTGACAAAACTAAGTTGTGGGAGTCAAGTCAGTCCACTTGAAGTCAAAGGTAAACGATCACGGATATGACCTCCACTCTATGAATGCACAGTGTATGGACATTTTGTGTTTCGAAAAATATTTAAGTTACTTGCTTCAAATGATCATCAGGTAGGGGAAAAAGCAAATGTATCTGGAGCGAACAGACACCTGCGGCTTACAGATGTCTCATGGCACCTGCGCAGTGCAATCAACTTGTTGGCGTTTAAACGATATAGTATTTGGTATTCTAATGAGTGCCCTTGTGGCTTTCATAGGTCGTAGCAATTAGTAAGTAATGAAGTTCTGCGCTCGCGAGAGGAGATCCAGGAAACAATTCTCAATCGCGTGTAACAGGAGGCAAGCAGCGAGGAGTGAATTCAGTTATGAAATATATTATTTATTGTGTTGTTGAAATTGTCCAATGATCTTATGAAAAGGAATTTCTCTTACGTAGCATTACAATATTGAATATTCGTGCATCTAAAATGGCAATTTCAATGCACTCTCCAATCTGGCCCGGGTTTTTTCTCCGTTTTTCCTTCGGGTAGAGGCGGATTTCTTATACAGGTTCTCTAGGCTTTGTCTAGGGGCGTATTTATTGTAATAATAAATCGTGAATTTTTCAACTCTTATGATTTTTTAAACACTATACTCAGAATAATCTATAGTTCGATAATAACTTGTACATGTAAATTTACAAACATATTTGCGTTAAATTACAAACATATTGACATTATATATGTATTATAACTCGCACCTAACTTTTTATCTTATCTAAGAACTTTTGTTGAAATTTTTGAATCCGCCTCTGCCTTAGGGCCCTTGATCGGAATTGATGGAATACGTCCCTTGCTTGCTTCCGGAGGTAAATTAGTTTATTGTCCTCCACGTGGTCATACGCAGTCTGTACTGTTTTTTGACAATAAATTTATTATAATTATAAATTTATTATTAATCTAAATAAACGAAAAAAGAAAGAGAATCTGACAATGAATTATTTTAACATCCAATCATATCTCTTACTTCGACAATGAGGTATATCATTCTTGAGCATTCGTTAATTCTTTCTGATTCATTATTTGGCAGAGAGAGCTAGGTTCCAGTATGTGAAGTGTGTAGCTGCTTTGTATTGTACAAGAGTCTGTTTCTTATACAGTTGGCATTATCTCCGTGATCCCTGGCTGCATGTGGACTGACTCGACTGCCTCAATTTAGCTTTGCCTGGGGCATAATCGCTTAGCAATGGCGACACTGAGCGTAGCGAGCTCTATGACATATGAGAGCCAGAGTCGGGCAGTGGCGGCGACTGACGGAGAGATCGATGAACGCAGACAGGTGGACCTCCGTCCCTGACCTCGTCTAAATCTCTTCAATTGCCTTGCCCATTGTCACCCACCAACTCAATTTAGCTTCATTTACATGTAAGTGCAATGGTGTAATAATAGAACACAGCTACAAGATTGGGTTGGGAGTATGTAAACTCCATGGCTTCAGTATTTATAGTTCCTATTGTATTTAAATGGGAAATGTAGCGTGCTATTGAAGCCTATCTACATGGGGCGATAGGAGGTAGGAGATGAGAGGTAGAGACTATTGTTAGTCGGTGGACCGGGTTCACCAACAACTTGGTCCATGAGGAGGAGTTAGTAGGAGTAGTTAGTAATAGTTCGAGTTATTGATACTAGGGGGAGGTGGATAGAGAAAGGAGGTGTAGGAACACAATTCCTACATATAAAGAAAGGTACATACCTCCATACAAATTATATGTTGAAGCTCCCTCATGTAACGATTTGACACAAAATCTACATGGCCAGCCATACTGTTTACTAGTTTCCAAGGCGATACCGCTCTTTACACAAGAGAGTCCCAAACTATGACGCCAAGGAACCTCCAAAATAGTAAACAATAGAAGATTCCATGAAACAAAGATCGCCCCAATTGCGATTGCATGACGGCAGAGAGATGCCCTCGGAGCCGTTAAAAGACCTGAAAATTCCGTATAACCTGTTAGGAAATTTCTGGAGAATTTCGTGAAACGAACTGCGACACAGTGTTAGGCCCCTCAGACCGTCAGATATCTTTGTTTAGGTTATACCTTCTAGCAACGATAAAATCATTATCTCGCCAGCTCTCGGACTGAAAGGATCGCTCTAGACAGCTCCGAGCTGGATACCTAACCTCTGAAGGAACTCTTAACTTCAAACTGGTGCTGACAGCATTCCGACGAGCTCAGGAAATCGTCAAAGTCGAACTCCGACTACGCCGGACTCTGAAGAAATTCCACGCTGACCATATTTCCACACGTTCAAGAGATCTTCGAAGTCAAACTGCGACCACGCCCGGCACTGGGGAAATGCTATCTCCCAAACTCGGCGACTGAAGACATTTCGTGGGACGGCGTAAACAACGTCTAACCTCAAAAGCCAAGACCACTGAAGTATCCTCCGGCCCGGAACGATCGACTTCAAGGATCGATACAAGGCACGCTACTACGACGACTTCGACTGGTGGTGTCGTCACGCAGAAAGCCGCTGTATTCCGTGAACTGCTGCCATCGACGACGCCCTCTGCTGACACAGAGAACGCTCCTTGCAAGCGACGCCTGTTATACGTGAGAACCCAGTTCACGCGGAACTTTCAATTCACCGTTTGTTGTCTGGTGCCACTCATTTGTTTGTTCCAAGACGGTTTTGTTTATTTACGCAATAAATCTTGTTCTTTAAAACCTACTTGGAATATTTATTNATCTTCCCCAACAGAGGGTTCGCTTTTCATTAGTCACAACAACTATCTGAACTGGGACATTAATGTGAAATGCTGCAATTTTTTTCTGTCCCCTCCCGGAAATCAAACTGTTGATGAGCAAAAAAAACGCTATCACCTGAGACACTAGAGGGACTGAGTATCTTTTGAAAATATTTTTTATAAGTGATCATTTCCATCTTTTATTTATGGACTAGAAGAATTCCTGGAAGCTTGACAAATTTCATAACAGTAAATGAAATATTTTTCAACCACATATCAAATAAAATTAGTTGACATATCAACAGTTCATTTCGGAGACTTTAAAAAGAGTTTTGTGGTGAAACATTCTCGCGTAAATTAAAGAACATTCGGGGTTTTGCTTTGATACGTCATCAGAGTTTGAATACCAGAACGTAAGTTACTTAATTTATTATGATGTGAATAGACTAGGATTTCCGTGCAAATATTTCACAGAGGTACCAATATTGTAGTACCAAATCTGTTGTTAAATCTCAAGATGTTGTTGCCATTCTATTTGGAAATATGATAAAATTTTGTTGTCGATGTATCTGACAGACTGATGGTAAATATGTTTTGAATATCGTCATGTGTACATTAAGTACAATGAAGAAGTTAACAGAGAATCACTTTCATTTATTTCATACTGGAAATTAACAGCTGAATGAAAAATACGAACATAATTTATTGTTACTGAAGCAAATAATTAATATTGCAAGAAAATAAATTTCATGAAACTGAAAAGTGAAAATTAATTGCATTATCTCTCTAAATGTTCAGCTGATACTCAGCAATTTTTAAATATAAATTATTCAAAATTATAATGTACGGGAGATAATCGCAAAAACAGCTGTAAATAAAAAGCGAAAACACATTCAAAGTTATACGTGTGTTTTGTTCCACTACATTTGAATCATTGAATTTGAAAGCATGTGTTGCATCGTATGCCACGGGGAGACGGATTAGCTTTGAGACGGATAAATGCTACCAACTGGGTTAGCACCGACTAATGCGATAACAATTGTAACGGTGCATTTCAGCTTTTCATCATTCCTCATTCAGGTAGAGAATTTTCAATTTTACGTTTTCCCANTTACGATTTCCCAAATGTGTTGATGGCGCGGATTAGAAATCTAGTGAATACACATTGTCCAAACAAATCACACTCATCTTGAAAGGAAGAGGAGAAAGTTAATTGCAGTGACTATTTTCTACGTGACAGCACCGATTATTTTTATCTACTTCACTGAGCTGACCATTTGAAATATTGTGTTAGAAAAATACATATTGTGAAGAGACCATTTTAAGGACGTTTAATATATAATTGTACTAAATAATAGATTCATTAAAAAATGTTAATTTCTCTGCGCCATAAAACACCTCAAATTATCTGAATATATCGTGTTTGTATCCCTATGTATCAGAATTTCATTGTTGGTACAAGCAACACTTCATCCATTTTCGTTGAGAAAATATTTGAGGTGGTCGTTATTACTGAATAACTTTATATAACATTTTACTTGTAAAACAACCCGACATTAACCGGAATTTGAAAAAGAACCTTAAAACAATCATTCCCGGGGTTTATATATAATATTCTATTCGTAAGTTAGTTTCTATTTTTCTACATTTTTCTGATATTAAATCTTCTCTTCAGTTAGTATCAAAAATTAAATACCACTAAGAGAACCTACAAAAATACACTCAATGTTTTCAGTATTACCTGCTAATATGTAAGTAATTACGATTTTTTTTTAAATCCAGTCAGACGAAAAATACACTTTACACATAATTATAATAAACATAGCGCATAGTTAAGACTACTGAATTCTTTGGCTTTCACTTTTACTGGATTATGTACTTGAATACAATGTTCTTCACTTCTTTGAATTCTTCGCTTCGGTCACGTAGATTATACGTTCAGAGGATTGTCCGCCTCATGTAACGCCATCGAACTTCGGCTGACACGTCAGTAAGCCTGTCTCTTNGCATATATTGATTAGCTTCCAATTTCAATTGTGTTTCTGCTATTGTAATTCATGTATATTTACGAAACTTTGCTTTTAAATTGCAATAACGCCTAAGAAGTTTCAAATAATTTCGTGTATTACATTTTCCTATTGCCATTCAACAAACTTTCCAAATAATACACTTTTGTTAGTATAGATTTCTCTTAAATTATTGGGCTCATAATCCAAGTGTTGGTGGTGAAGTGTATATCCGAGTGAAACGCCGCTACTACGAATACTTCAGTCAATTTACCTCGTTGCGGGTATTCGATGGGCTATTTATGCTCTATCACAATCAGTCCATCGTTCCTATTTCCAGTTGATTTCTTCGTTCCAGACCATCTCTTACAATTCAGCACTGCGTCTCTAATCACAGTAATTAGTTATAGATCTCTTTCTTACATTATGAAAATTGGTAAATAAACGAACGGAAATACTATCCAAAAGCCGCAAGTATTTGGTCATTCTAAATGAAATGACAATGTGGCGTTCTTCATGAAAATTTCAGCTTAATTCGGTAAAGCTAGAATTCCTAATTTGCTATATCAGAAACTGCGTATTTCCCATAGCATTTTCCAACTGTTTCCCATTTCCTTTTTGATATTACCTCTTTTCCGAGGATAGACTGTATTTCCTCTCTTGTACTTCCGGAAACTCAAACCTCAATACTGTGTTCCAAATTCCAAATATTTCGTCAAAACAGCAGTTACAACTTCGGGATCAAATAAGGTCAGATTGCACTGGTGGATTAAACATTTCTGTGAGAGAAAATCATACGTTCTCTCTCTCAAATAACAACAATAGTTACCACATTGCTGCTACATTTTCAGAACGTAAAAAATATATAATTTTTAAGAAATTTTCTTAATTATAAGGGTGTGTGTTCACTAACGCAATATTCACTTCCTTTTAAAGAAGTGTTTTTGTTTCTTAACTCCATTCTGTTTCTTCCATTCGTTCTTTTCTTTGTTAACGACGTCAGTATCACCCAGGAAGTTTTCTTATTCTTTTATTAACTCTTGATTTTCACGTTCGTTATGACAAATTCATTTCTTTGGATCTATTCAAATTGATACAAATCAAATTCCAAATTACAGAACAAAATTACTTCGTTGTATGTCCATCTCGCAAAAAAACAACAACAACAAAAAACTCATATTTTGTAGACAAAACTCATAACCCTTTAAACAGTTCAAAGATGCTTTAAAATATTTTACTTCTTTTTCAAATGGTGTCGAGTTTTGTTTTAGGTCGTGCGCCGTTTTTTTAGAAACTACCCTACGAAAATTCAACTTTGTTCATTTGCGTTCGACAACTTTGACAACAAAGAATACCTAGGTAAGAACAAGTTTTGCCCAAAATACACTACATTGATTTGTTGGCGTTAGTTTACTGAACACAATATTTGAAAACTCTAGGTCAACCCCAGGTGAGTAATTTAGAATACTGCAAAATCCACGAACTCAAAGAACGGTACGCGACCTATAACAAAAATGGCTATTTCAAAAAAAAGAGACAATTTTTGTAATCAGCTCAGTTCTCTCAAAACATAAGAGAATGAATCAACGAAATATGAGTTTTCATTAATTCGAGGTTGATCAACCACTGCTAGACACTTAAAATGAATGGACTCCTTTGTTAAGGAAATGAATGTCTGAAATAGACACATTTTATGAATATTTTTTCGTGAGTTTTGTGTATTTACATGAACGGTCTCCCGGAGTTTCTTTGGTGAAATCGCGAATTTTTAGACGATTCCGCGAAGAACTCTCAACCAATTTTCTGGCTCCTACCATCACATAAAAGTAGAGCTGACGCCTAAATTCCTTCCTTGGCCACCAGTGTCGCTGCGCTAAGTCTCCCAACCATTAACCAGACTCGTTATCCTCCAGACTAAAAAGGAAAAAAAGGGACGCCACAGGATATATGTTTCTTTATTTATTCACTTTCGCACAGGGCTGTGATCTTTCTCTTTTCAAGCACCATTTTACGATTATCCCGGTTGTAAAACCGGATGTATTACACCTGAGAATTTAATATTGGTGTCTGTCTAAATAATTGTAGTCCCAGACGCAACCAGTCTGGCAGTGGCACACATAAGACGGCCAGACCGAATAAATTTCATGATAAAATAAATCGTTTCTAATATTCTGAATTATTCATTGCACGTTTTGGTTTACATACTTCTATATTTTATTACTTCAAACTTCATTTTTCTAAGAGACTAATGTAATGTAGTAAGTATAAATTTGGTACTAAACTTGTAAACAATTTTCATACTTAAGATTATTTGAAAAATAACAATAAGTTATAGTGGAAAAGATATAGAGAACAAGTGCACCAGTTTATTCATTCAAGTTAATTTAACCATCATCGACAGTCAGACGTGACAGAACACGTCAGATAGGAGAAACGTTTTCTGACGTTTTGTGAATTAACTGCACTTTTTTCTACACCATCAAAATGCAATTATAAATTATTCTATGATAGTGAAAGATATAAGAGACAAAATCATTGTGTATTCTTTTACTATATCTTCCCTTTCAAATGTTTTGTGAAAACATTTTCCCGCAAAGAACGCACTAACCCATTTTAGTTTTAGTAAGAGAGATGTTGGAGTATTGGGTTGTTCACGAAAGTAGAGAAATGCCATTAATAAATGTATAACGGTATTAAACATTTCCTTAATAGATATGAAAATCATTACATTGAATCACTATCATGGCCGGAGGAATATGACAATTGAGACCTGCAGGGAGAATTCGTAACGTGGGAGTGGCATCGACGTCAAAGGGATGATAATGTGATTGAATCACTTCATTGAACTTTCGATCAGGTGAAAATGACAACGAGACGTAAATCGAAGCCGGGGACTCCGCTTTGATCGCAGAGGTGTTAACCAATATAACCACCCGTTCGCATTCCATTGCTGTACACCACTTCCACCCACACCGAGATGATGTAATTATGAATAATTATATCTAAATAATAAACTTCCTCAAAAAATAGATAAACATATTTTGTTTCAATTTCAGTTTTTAACAGATAGTTAAAATGCAATTAAATGCAGTCTTTGAATAATTGATGAAAAATCGCTATGAATCAAAACTTGGATTACACTCCTTAACACAAATCATTAATTTTGTAACAGCATATATTTAAATAATTTTCAACGTTCACCGAATTGTGAAGAATTTCTTTTCTGACTTGTTACTAAAATAAATATTACTTGAAAATGAATTATTCCAGTTTATGATTATATTTCTTATACAATGAACTATGCACGACAGACTATAGTCGGATGACGTACATCAAACAATATTTTAGAGCGCAGATGTGTAAGTATTATTTGCTGCTTGTAAATCCACGACTATGAGAAGCGTGCATGGGAAATAATTAAAAGAAATTATCTATTGACACGGAAATTACTCGCCCTGTAAAATAGATTATTCTGAAGAAAAAGAAATACGTTCCGCTCCATTAAGGAGGTTTACATTTAAATTTATTACACCGCGTGCGGTGTTTCGCGTGGTGAAAAGTAGATTTCCCCCTAAATATATTGTTTTTATCTTTGGACAAGTGCATATTAAAATAGTGATCTCTTATGTTTCAATGTAGATTGAACTTTGTGAAAAGCAACAATGATCATCAAAGATTTTCCGTAATCAACCTAGTAAGCGAAATAAGAACATTTATTTGGTTAGGAAAGCACCACGTGATATTTTTGGTGACATTAGGGATTAATGTGAAATAATAGACACTCAACAGAATGTAAAAACAAAATGGAGTTGCAATAAATACTTATACATTTCTGGTAGAGTTATGAAATAAAGTGATGGCACTAAAGAATCATGAGAATCACGTATTATTCTAAATAGATCGATGACATAATACTTTTTTAGGTATTTTTGAATAATTCAATTTGTATCAATCTGTCGTAGTTTCCAAGTTTTTCTTTTCGTATGTAAATACTACCTGAATAGAAAATATATCACTTCAAATGAAACTTAAATGAATCTGTTAAAACAATCTTTCATCAAGTAATTGCTAATGTGAAATAAATGATTTAATTATATTTAGAAAGTCCAACATTTGTGGACCACAACTGACGTGAGTTGAGAGAAATTGATTTGACTCCTGACGTTCTCGCACACGAAATCTTTTCAATGAAACAAGAGTCCCTTTTCTTATACATAGTTTTTATTCTATTTCTTGTGTATGAAAATAATTAAGATTATGACCATCATTTCGGGAAAGAATATCAAAAAACTAATTGGTCTGGTAATTTTACCGCCATTCTTCATAAATATACTGTCATAATATATTGTCCTCATCCTGGCCAGGGATTTTCTCCGGTTTTCCTTTGGGTAGACGCGAATTGTTTACAGGTGATCTCTGGGTTCTTGCCTAGTGTTTATTGAAATAGTAAATCTCGAATTTAGAGTTATTTTAATAGTTACGATTTATAAACAAAATTTTCCGAATAATCTAAAGTTTGTAATAATACGTACCAGTGAAATATCATTTTTATGTTTCATAAAATATAAATTTGTTGATATTTTGTTAATATTATTACACGTACCGAACTACATTTATCTTAGGTGTGTGCTGATATATTTTATCCGTCTCTGCCTTAAGACCCTTGATCGGAATTGATGGGATGGTCATTTGCTAGCTTCCAGAAAGTAAATTAGTTTGTCTTCCACGTGGTCACAAGCAGGTTTTTTACGATAATGTATTATTATTATTGTTAATATTTTATAAGAAACGTTACCTTCCGAATCCAGACCATTCAGAATTTAAAGAGAAAACATGATAGCCTTTCTTTGCGTCTTTAAGTGAGGCAAGATGTGCGCAGTGGTTTTATAGAACTGACTTTCAGCAGCCGAGGAGTCGGGCACCATTGCTCTCGTGCCAAGATAAATAAAACTGAAGACTCGAAAGACAGGACGAGAAGGAACTAAATCCTCATCCAAGCAATCTTTTGTGGAGAGTTCTCACCCACACTGAGGGACGTAAAGTCTGAATGACAGCAGATTGTCGTTTCTCAGACAGAGAATGTATGGAATGAGAATGAGAAACGGATTTTCTTCATCAGTACATAAGAAAAGCTTAAGAGATAAAAAAGAAAAGGGTAAAAACGAAGTTACTCATAAATATTATTCATAAATAATCTGTAGCAAAGAAACCAATTTATGTTGCTCCATGATACATTAAATGTTTAGGTTTGTATTGATCAACGCCACTATGCATACCACGATTTGTAATGCATTTGTACTCCTGATGATGATACTAATCTGTATCGAAAAATTGTATTTTTGTTTTCAAAATTTGTCTATTAAATTGACTTTTTGTGAAGGAAATAGTCTGTTTATTTTGGTCGAATTTAAATTTATTTATTATACACCAGACGCAATGTGTAATATCAACAGAATAAACAAACAGAAGTTAATGACGTTTCACGCGTATTTTCTGATGCATGAGACAATATTTTCATATGTTTATTAAATATATATAAAGTAGTATTACGAAAGGTTGTTCATTAAGCAAAGAACTATCATGTAAATTGCTTCACATATATTCTTTAGGTTGGTTCTTTTCATTTGAATATATCTTCTAGACAAGAGTGCCACAATAGTTATGCACTTTGTTACAATATTTACTTCAAATTCATGTTAAGAAAAAGAAACATATTAGTTCAAGTACACCTTGCTTATGAATAACTTCATTATGAATTTATCTTTAATTTATCCTTGAAATATGAATTTGGGAAAACATTTTTATTTGTTACTCGGAGGGAAAATATTATAAGGAAAATAGGAATTCAAATAATTTCCTATGGGTGGGTGTTTTTTTTTGTTTTGTTTTCTTCGGTAATAACCCCAGTCTCTTGAAGGCGATGAGGTTATAAAGTAACAGTAAGGGCTAGTATAAGGCCAGTAGTGGCTATTTTATTAGTTTAATTAAACGAGGAAATAATATGTGATTACAAGTTTCAAGTTGCTTTTAAGTAGAAGGTCAGTAGATTCGTCTCTTTCACGTTGAAAATTAAAATTTTATCACGATAAATTTCACTCTTTCTCACAGACGGTGGACGGTTTCCAATAAAGCTTTGTGTGCTAGATTTTTTGATTTCTTCCGTTATTTCTATCATGAGAGTTATCATTATTTCCATTTTCTTTATGACAAACGACATGAAATATTATTTATCATTCATAAATCTATTTTTTTCTCCATCTTAAGTTACGCAATTATTTCCCACCTATGCATATTATCTTTCTTAAGGAATAATTTTACAAGGAAAATTATTTAAAATATTAGTCCGTTAATGGAAAATATTTCACGCAAATTTCAATAAAAGGGAAATAATTAATAAGTTCTTTACTGAAAAAAATTCAAATACACAATTTGGACAGATAAATATAAAACCAGACAAAAAGAGCGAGGAAAAGCTGAATAAAATAAGATGCGTCCCGTGTTAGCCTCCCGCTTTTCATGTTAATTTCGCTGAAATGAACCACATAATTTATTAGTCTTTGAGTGGAGTTTCTCGGCAACCCTACTGAACTTCTAGTACACTCCATTATGCACGCTTTAAAGAGCGTTTATTATCGGAACAAAATACTTTGGTGGAGAGGAGGGGAATATTTATTCGCTCTTAGCCCGCTTTTAGATGGAAGCTTACTTTTATTTAGTTTTGTCTCCAGTAATTCAATGGGAGTGTTATTTTTGTGCGAAGAAACTTTCCAACTAGGTCGGTCATTAGAAGCACGGTTTGGCTGGAAATGTTGGGTCGATGGGGATCGCGTATTGCGAAGAACGTAAAGAGTTGGGATTTGTCTCATGGTGCTGGCAACGAGTTTTGAGGTTACTTCCATAATTTTGTTAAATTATTATCTTCAACGATCTTTTTCAGGCTAAAAAATATACTTCAGTCTCGACGTTTCGTCACAGATTTGCGACTTCTTCAGGTGAGACATAAAAATGTGACAAAACGTGTCGCAAACCAGTTACGAAACGTCGAGATTGAAACAAATTTTTTGCTCTGAACTAATTCGTTTAAGCTAATAATTTTATGACAGACATAAAAGAGCTCAAGTATTTTAATATAGTGATATAAAAACAAACTAGCCGTATGTTTGACAAAAAAATATATCACAAAATACATTAGATGATTCGTAATATTTGAAGATTCCTAATACAAAGATTCATGACAGAATATGAATGAATGAATTGTTCCATGTTTTCCATTTTCTCTCTTCAATAGACCCTCACGTAGTTCTCTAACGTACCATCTTATATTCCATAATGTTATTCTCTATTCTTTCTTCATACTTTTTCTCCATTTTCTAAAATTTCAAAACTGTCTCTCTGTCTCAATGGCATTTTATTAATTTTCTTTCTATGTTTTAGCGTTTCCATCGTTTGTATGTTAAAGAATAATGTATTTACTTATGTGGTTAAGAGTAAGAGAAGGCGTATGTCTTAACCTCGCGATTAAATAAAAGCATTATTATTATTTCCATATAGTGATGTTCACTTCACAACTCTAAAGGTGTTCTATCTGGTTCAAATTTCTAATCCCAGATATCTATCCGCTCTCTAAAGGATTAAAAGCACTTTCTTAAAATGTGGTATCGGCCAAAAGGAGCGATCTCTTGTTCTTCCCATTCTCTTGGTTTGCCTGATATGGAATCTAAATGCTTCTTTAAATGTACAGATAGTGCACGAAGGGAACCTACGATAACAGGGATCATCTTTGTTTTAACTCCCCACACCCTACTAATTTCGATAGCGAAATCTTTGTATTTCAGCAGCTTTTCCGCTTCTTTCTGCGCTCAATTTTTATCAGTTGGCACTGCTACGTCAATCAGATAGCAGATTCTGTTTTTCAGGTCCTTAATTACAATATCCGGTATATTGGCATCCGGATGCATCTGTCGGTTTGGATTTGTTGATTAAAAAGAATCGTGTTATCCTCTGTGGTTGATACATCCCTTGGTTTGTGTTTATACCAAACCTCTGAGGTTGACAAATCTAGATTTCTGCGCGTCTTCCAGTCAATGTAATTACAAACTTTGTCATGTATCTTTATGTATTCATGCTTTGCTAGCTGAGAGAATTCAGAAACTATATGGTCAATTCTTTCTGAGTGAGTCTGGCATAATCTACATTTGTTTTTAGGTATGATTTTGAATACATGTTTCTCATAATGCCTGGTTCTAAGAGCTTTGTCTTGCGCTGCAATGATCAGTGCTTCAGTCTCTGATATCAAGTTCCCTCGTCTCAGCCATCCACGAGTTCCCTTCTTATCTACATTGGGTTCATTTATTTTCTTTAGATATTGTCCATTTATTCTTCGTATTCTTATTGTTGTTGTTGTTGTTGTTGTTGTTGCTCGCTGAATCATCAGATTTAATACAATTATTTCTTTCTCAATCCCCATTGAAGAAAGGGAAAAAAGTTTTTTATTGATGGCTGTTATTGTTTGGTATTAGTGGTACCCAAATATTCAGTAGTCCTTACTGCTTTTGGAAAATGCTTACTGTTGCTTTCTTTTCACAGAATAAAGGAAATAAAATGCTATACATAAAAACCACATGTAACTATATAAATTGAAGATCATAGACAGAAAAGGTATGAAGTGTTTACCCCTACATATTGTAGTCATGTTTATTCATTCCTTGTTTTCTTGTTTATTGTGTACATTTCAAATATGTACTTGTTTATCCTTTCGTAGTTCATGTTAACAAGATATTAAACATATTTTAATAATTTACTTGAAATGAAATCGGAATGTTAAGATAATGCAAATGAACTAAATAGAAAATAATAAAGGAGAAACGACTTGGTATTTTATTTTGACTGCATCTGACGAGTTAATTGGGAAAACATCACAGGTTTTCTTTGCACAAAATTATAACGAAGAGTCACTAGCAAATGTCACTAGAANCAAATGTCACTAGAAGAGATTCCGTCGACTAGTTACGTATAAACCCCGCGATCCACAAGCTACTTAAACTTTATTGTCAAAAAAGCAGTTACAAACTGCCATGTATGACCACGTGGAGGACAATAAACAAATTTACTCTCTGATAGCAAGCAAGGGACCATCCCATCAATTCTGATCAAGGGCAATTCCTAAGGCAGAGGCGGATTTAACAATAGACTCCTAACAATAAAATTAGTTCGGTACGTGTTATAATATTAACATAATACCAACAAATTCGTATTAAATAAAACACAAGAAAGTAATTTGACAAGTACGTATTATTATCAAACTATAGATTATTCGCAAAGTATTGATGATAAACCATAACTCTTAAATAGCACAGGATTCAAGGTTTATTATTTCAATAGATGTCGTCCCTTGGCAAGATCCTAGAGAGTCTGCATAAAATACCCTATTTCCCTATTCGAAGGAAAACCGGAAAGGAACTGGGCCAGGATGGACTCGCACGTGTTACTTGGTTGATGTCAATATTAACATTATCGTAAAAAATTAACTTTATCTCTCTTCAGAATTTCTGGAAGCGAAAGAACAATGCTATCTGATCATTAGCTTACTCTTTACGTCGTAATTCACTCTGTAGGCGCAGGAGATCGGAATACGAACGCGCGAGGAGGTCTCCACTTCAAGATGTTTCGGCTCTTTAATCGTGTTAATTAAGTTACAGCTGTTTTGTCTTTCCTGTCGCTTTTCTTCCCCTGATGCCCGTCCCTTTATGGTATTGCAACTTCGAAGCAATTCGTAATGATATCATGTGCTCGGTTGAAGCAATTCCAAAAGTATGTTGCGACGACTCGTCGAGACGGGTGAAGCCCGCTTCCTGCTCTGTCGTCCCACGCTACCTACTCAGTTGACGAACTTGAACTCGCAAAGGTTGAAAGATGTTGAAGTTCTTTTACATTTTGCGTATTCTGGAAGTCATTTATATTGTCGATTGTGTCGGAAAAATTTTAACGTCCTAGATTTTTCTTGATCTTTAAATAATAATAACAGGAGAAGGTTCTTGAGATGAGGTCTGTTGAAATAACACTATTAACGTATTATTTATGTGCCAACGTTTCGAACTATATTAGTTCTTCATCACGGTTGAAAAAAATATATAACACAGTTTAGAGAAATAAATAACAAATATTATATAGAAATAATACATTGTGCATGTTATAGTGTCATTCCTCGAATTTGAAATTATCTAATTCCTCTTATGACACAATTCAATGTGTGGCTTTCACTTTGTATGGTATTTTTCTTTTGTCGTGCTGAATCTCTAATAATGTCTCTATTTAACTTATTTTATTCATCTATTTATTTAAGTGTTTGTATCTTCTTTCTGAATTAGATATTCTCCTTCGTACATTTTGTTTTCTGCATCTCTAATTAGGTACTGTACTTCTCTCCATTCTCTTCTTTCCACGTCATAAACATTACACTCGCAGAGCGCGTGCTCTGGCGTCTCGTCTGACGTCACATTCCGCCTCTATTGCCGATTCCTCTTACGTAAGTTTCAAACTTTCCGCGTTCAGAAATTATCATTTTACCCTTATTGGAGGGTTGAAATTACTTTTTATTATTTTTCTTTTCGTATGTTGGTAAGCATGCCACTGTTCTTTTGATGTACCTGGTTAATTTTCCACAGTCATTAGTGTCAGAGATTTTCGTTTTAACTCCTTTGTCCTTTGCGTCAACCACGTCGTCAGTCGTTGCAGGCGGAGACAACGGGTGACGTCAGAGAGTAGCGGAGGCTACGATTTGAGGAAGAAGGAAAGAGTTCGCAAACATGGTTAGCGAATGATCAATGAATTAAGAGAAATGAGAAGGTAATCTCTGTCGAGCGAGCAGGCGTTGCAAAAGAGCGAACTCTCTGCGTTTCTCGGCGATGCCCCACAGTTCTCGCGAGATGTTTTCATGGCAACTGTTTTTTTTTAATTGCTGTTTTATAATGTCAATTAAAATTGTCATTTTGACGGGAGTAAGGGGAGATTTACAATTCTTGCATGGTCGAGGTACAGGTGTACGAGAGGAGAGACGGAATCGTAAGCAGATCAAGTTCCCTTTTCATGGTGAAAGATAGTAAATAGTCCAAGTTTACCACCTGTCACTGTGAGTACTACACCACAGACGGAAATAAATTAAATTAATATTTTCTATTATAAAAGGACAAGGATAAACTGCGTATGACCACGTAGGAGAACTCTCCAAAAGCAAGCAAGGGGCAAACCCTATCAATTTCGATCAAGAGCCCTAAGGCAGAGGAGGATTTAACATTTCAGCACACTCCTAAGATACGTCTAAAAGCAGTTAGCTGCGTGTTATTATTTCAACAGAATACCAACAATTTTTTTAAATTTAATACATTAAGTATTTTGCAAATGAATTATTCAATATTAAAATTTTTCGGAAGAAATTGTTTAGAAATAACAATAAATTTGAGATGAAATAGTACAATATTTTATTAATCAAGTTGCCACCCCTAGGTAACAATCTGGGGACTCTGTATGTAAAATATACCTTTGCCCGAAGGAAATTCAGAGAAAATCCGGGCCAGGCTGGGGTTACAGAATGCGTTTACACAACTGTGCCAAAGTACAGATGAAACTAAACTTATATGAATAATAACAAATAATAATAGCATGCAAAAAATAATTTTGAAATTTAATCTGTTATTGTCAATGTACTGTCAATATGGCGTTATAAAGTACAAGATGAATAGTCCAATTTACACCAAAGTCTGTAACTAGTTTTTGTGAGTAGTAAACGCCGTCATCACGAAGGGCGACTCAGGGCTGTCCTTGTGAGCAGAGAGCCCGTTTCCGAAGTAAGTGTTGATATTAAGAAAGCGATTACAGTCCAGCCCTGCAAGGCCCGAAAGATGTTAGAGAGTTCCCCATATTGCACAGGCACTTCCGAGTTACTTCCCTCACGAGCGGAAGTGCCTGTGCTCAATCTATAGTAGAATTGACGCAATTTCAGTTGGCGAAACCGATAAGGGTTCCCACTACTATCGTTTTTTCAAAACTATCATTTTGGTTTAAATGTCTATAGGCAGCAACTCAAATGTTGTGCGACTCCGCGTGGCGCAACGCAATGCGGAGACCGTGTCGTAAGTTCGTGTGTGTTAAACCTCCATTTTTTACGCAGTGCCGCGTGGAGGTAACTCAGCAGGTCTGCGGTGGAAATGATCAACAGGCGGGGAAAATACGTAACGTTGAATGAGGGGATGATCGCATTTAAATGTAAGTGCTGCGTAGGGCTCTGCGGTGCAGATCCGATGTACCAACCTTCAGCCAACGTTATGCAGGGACGAAACCTAAGGCTCTGTTTCCAAATAGCGTTGCCAAAGTCCGGTACGTCGGATTAGCAACGCAGCCTTAAAAATTTGAAGTTGCTACCGCTCAGTTAGCAATTGTCACCACGAACTGTTAACAGTGACGTGTAATACTGCTGTCACCACGAACGAAGGCGAGACTGCAGTGTAGTAGCGTCTCTACGGAGAACGCTTCATACAAACGGTGATTTAGTCCCCTTAAGGAAATAGAAAAAAAAATCTCACAATTAAAAAACGTTTTGTAGCGTCGTCAAAACAGCGCTCAAACATTCGTTGGTTAGGGGGGAGGAGACGGGAAAGGAAATGAGAAAAACAAATTTTTGAACTTTAACAATACGGAAGACGTTAATGTGCACATTACCTATGTATAATGCGGATGAAAACAACTTGATTCCGCACATTAACGGAGCAAATCAGTTAATCTGCAGATCAGCTAGTTCTCGAGCTTTAGCAGTGACATATCAACGCGTTCTGCATTCTGTGCCTGTGCAAACCTCGAGGTGTGAGAGCGTTTACAAGATAGAAATCGTATGCAACCAAGAAAAGTAGGTAGTCGTTGTATCCAACTACGTCACACCAAAGATTTGATGATATTCTGCACAACTTTTCATGTAGCCTCTAAAAGATGAATGAAACAACTGAAATTAATATTAATATAATGACACCAAAATAATATGATATTAAGTCAGTGTTTCATACCCCACTCCAATATTTGTCCACAGGAAATAAAGATTTATATCCCTTTTTAAACATTTTCACATGTGAAAATTAATGACCTACCTTGACTGCAAACCTTTCCCTTTAAATTAAAGTATTTTCTTTCTAAGATAAACATTTAATATTTATAAAAATGGATATATTTCCAATTTAAGAATATTAGAATAAACGAGAAGCAAAGGGAATATATATTTCAAAATTTCTCGGGAGCTTTGCAATGCCAATTCGCTCACGAGTTTGTTGTGCGTTGCTTGTATCTCCACAGATGAGGATTTTGATTTTGGAAATAAAAATGGATTTATTTTATTTGTGAAATGAATTAAATGTGATTGACTGGTGCAGTGATGTCAGAAATATGAATATTAATTTGTGAATGGGATTTGTACTGATTTCTACGATTTGCCGACTTTTCACGCCGATGTTCATTTAAGCCATAAATGTAATGAATGATCTCCATTGGAAGTGGTCGTTGTTTCATTGCAGTATGATATAATCTCTAGGAATTCCCAGCTGAACCATTATTCTTATCACACACTGACTCGTATTTACATGCTGGATACTGAAGTCGATGTATCCAATACACGGATTTAAAGGGGATACCTATGAATCCGGAAACATTAGTTTCCATCTCGAAAGCATCGATATTTAGAAACCGAAGAATCAAGTCACTCTATCTTATTTCTAAACGCAACCTTATTGTAAATATCGCTTTTTGTCTCATCGTTCTTAATAATTTGCTATAAATGAGGTACAATTAGAAAAGATGTATTTTGGACGAGGACCGGAATGTTACCTTTTAACTCAACTATTTCTTTTACCATCTAAACTGATAAATGTGAATACTATAGAATGTGTAAGGGAAGGATATCAGAAAATGTAATTGATGAAATTATCTGGAATTTCAATGCCCCTTTCAGGGCAATTATTGCAAATAGATTGCAACGTATGGGTAATACAAGAGGGGTAAAACAATTATATTTGGCTGATTTAGATGTGCATCTTTACTCGCGTAACTTTAAACTACGAAGCTTACTTACGTGTCCACTAGGGTTAGTTGGCGCTAGGTGAGGCGGACGATGCACCTTACGTGACCGAATCGTAGAAGCAAAATTATATAAAGGCTGTGAAGGATTTTTTTTTCGTAACCTCGATGCGAAATATAAACCAAAGAATTCAGTATCTGAACTAAGCGCCTTGTTTATTAAGCTTTCCATGTAGAGTGTATTTTCCTGGATTTTAAAGTAATTTGTAATTACGTACAATACTGAAAATTATATTTAATTTAATAACTGGAGAGTAGAGGAATAGGGAAACTAACAAATGTATTTTGAGTATTTTTACATAAAAGAATCCCAGGCGACGCCGGGAAAATGAGCTAAAAAATCAAAATCTATTGGATGTTTTAATACCATATGAAATTCTCTGTTTAAAAAAAATGCTCAAGAGAAATGGAAACACGACGATGTGAGTGGTAAAGGATTTTTCCTAAAACCACGCGGAGCAACAGAGAGAATGCGATAAAATGTTTCTAGAACACTTTTCACAGGATTTTGCGAATAGTGTGTAACAGGGAAATACTTCAAAGGTTTACAACGTTGTATTTGTTTCTTTTCTTGTGTAAATAATTTATTTTATGTAGGGAAACACTCCTTCTGATAAAGAGTTATCAAAATTGCGTATGAATGATTTTAATAAAGCGTGATATGAAGTTATAACAATTTCGGGTACATCATCTACTCCAGCTGAAATTCTTTTAATGAGCTGATGATTCTCACAATATCACTAGCATTAGTTTGGAAACGGATACAGAATGCATGGGTAGACAAAATGAATTATAATCTTATTGATTTCGACTTTGCCAGGAATGCAGAAGAAGAGGAGACTCGTGTTTCTGTCCGACGAGGAAATCTAGTAATGTTTTCACGAAAGTGTGAACTCGAAATGTGTGCATAACCAACCTCAACACTGGTTATAATAAACCGGCACACAGCATAGTATGTAATTGTGAAAAACAAACGGGTGGTGTAGTGGTTCGCACCTCTTCGATCATTCTAGGAGTCCCAGGTTCGAATTCCAGCTAGTCACCATTTTCTCCTGGTTGAAAATTCTCACACATCTTCTTCACGCGCAGGTACACGGCATAAATATATGCAATGAAAGCTATATTCTTAAACGAAATCTGAGTTTACTGAGCGTATAGTCGTTAATTGACAAAATGCAGTGGGTGTGTTTTCACTCATTGAATTGACCAAAATTCTCGATGCTGATGAATACAAACCTCCGATCGTATTTCTCTCTTCGCTATGATTCTCTCCCATTGGACGCGGTGAGAGCACTCGACTGTTAGGGAGCTAATTACCCATTAGTCGCACCTCTACTGTTACAGGAACTCTGTCTCACTTTCGAGCGATGGCAGCGCCGCTGCACTAACGCAGTGGCGCAGTGGATCGTTAAAATATGGCTACGGTATGACGGTGAAGGCGGTTAGAGGAAGTAAATCATGCAGCGCTACCGCACCAATCTAAATGCCCTCCCATTCCCTGTTATGGGCCCTGGATGCATGTATTCTCACACTATCCACAGATTGCTTGCATGCATTCTCACTGCAGATATGAGAGACAATCCGCTGCATAGTGCTTTATGAATGAACTTTTCTACATATGTTATTTCTGTTTCATATGTTATCGTTTTCATTTAGAAAAATACTATTAATTCCTCGTGTATTCTTATTTTCATTTTTTTTAAATCCCTATCAGAAAACCGAGTTATAACAGTAGAAACGACAATACTAGAATACACATTCACTGGTGACATAATAATCATTAGTTTAGTATAGTAAGTTAATGCATTTACTTCCACGTGTGATTCGCAATGATCTCTAAATATCAGTGATTGGACAAGACATGAGTTCAAAAATATTTTCCTAATGAAATAACTGTAGCTGATCAGGAACACAGTCACCAGACACGCTTTGGAGCTAGATGTTTCTGCGTCTCAACGAAAGTTCTGAATTTGTACAATATTGTTGTTAGTAACTGAAGATTAATGAAACGCTCATTGCCTTCAACTTACTAGAAATACAATATGTTCTCAGAAACACGATTTACGTATATTTCCAAAATAGTTTCCTCATCCTCTGTTGCTGTATAACCAATGTAAAATATTCACATTACAATAACAAATTATAAAATTAGTGATAATAGAAAAAAATATAAAATAGGTCCATAAAATTTCTAGCTCATTTATTGTTACTAGTATTATTACTGGTAATCATTATATTCATGTTACAAACATTATCTTTGACTTTTTGTTTTGATTTTCCATTATTATTGTTATTGTCATAGAATTTCTTGCAGAAACACTTTTTCTTATAGATATATTATTTTTTTTATATTAGTGAACATGAGCGATGTGATAACTGAAAGAAATAAATCAGTACTAGACAAGTCATTCATGTTAATTTTCAATATTATATGACAAAGAAAAACCATACGTGTAGTTCAATACGCGTCAAATTGTTTCTAAAACCACAATTAAAATATTAATAAATGTTAGTTAAGAGTAATGAACAAATTCCGTATCATTAAATTTTCTTACAAGGATATTTCATAGAATAAACACACATGAGAGTAATATAAAATTATTGAGATTTGTTTCTTCAAGAAAATGATTGCAAAATATTACATGAGTTTATCTTGAAAACTAGATTTGTTTGAAACCATTGAATATATGTTGAACATGATAATTACGATTGATGGGAGTATTTTCATGAACCTACTTTGCAAGTCAAATACGATACATCAGACGAAATGAAATGACGAAAAGGTTATGTCCCGAAACAAGGAAAAGATATTTGCACATGTTATAAACTACAAATGATTCCCCACAACAAACTTCTAGAAATAAGAGTTCTATGAATATTTGGGTTTTAATTAAAAAAGGAGAAATTGTAATCAAAAAACTTTTGTCCTTATAATCTCTCATTTCCTACATTTCATCTACCAATCTTCGATTTTTTTCTCTTTCATTCTATTCCTCGTTTCGGAAGTATAATTTTCTAATTACGGTAATAATAATAATAATAAATTTGTCAAAAAACAGTACAAACTGCGTATGACCACGTGGAGGACAATAAACTAATTTACTCTCCGGAAGCAAGCAAGGGACGTATTCCATCAATTCCGATCAAGGGCCCTAAGGCAGAGGCGGATTCAAAAATTTCAGCAAAAGTTCCTAGATAAGATAAAAAGTTAGCTGCGACTTATAATACATATATAATGTCAATATGTTTGTAATTTAACGCAAATATGTTTGTAAATTTACATGTTCAAATTATTATCGAACTATAGATTATTCTGAGTATAGTGTTTAAAAATCATAAGAGTTGAAAAAACACTAAATTGACGATTTATTGTTACAAGAAATTCGCCTCTACCCGAAGGAAAAACGGAGAAAAACCCGGGCCAGGATGGGGATGAATGAACACATGGACGTAAATCTAGCTAAATATGCGTAATGTGTGTGTTCTCTCGAATTTCAATTGCTTTCCCTCTGATACATCATGCTCGACGATAAAACGGAAAATTATTAGTATCTTTTCAGAATTATTACACAAGAGTTCTTTGTTAAATTACACGATCGCGAAGAGCGAAATTATTAAATGCGAGTTGCTCAAGAGTTGTTGCGAGTTATTTAGTTGGTTAAAATACTGAATTCTGGATTTGAGACTAATTATTCGGGAACATTACCGTGATCGTACCAGTGGCTCATCTATTCTGAAATTGGTTCGCTACACCAATTCCCTATCGACTCTACGAAGAAGCTTCGGATATTTGTCAGAGATCCATTCGTTAATATCATATTTAATATCTCTGGCAAAAGGGGAATGGGTTGTGAGGTCGTCGTGTAAATGACTCTTGAAGATCAGATATTCGAAAGGGTCGTGCAGCGAGTGTGTTTCCAAATGGTTTGAAAATTGCTTTCGAACGAATGTAATTTTATGTCTTTGGCACCGATATTCCGGTATTTTCGAGGATTGTTATTCCTATCAGATACGGTTATTGATTGGGTTATTCATTTCCCGCGCCTTTTTGGCAAAATTCCCGCGCCTTGTTTGGCGAACAACTCAGGTAACGTTCACGACGCGGTGGGCAACGAGTGAGCAGCTTTCGTCCGGAACTTTCTCGAATATCAGTGGAGATGCTTCCGGAGCGGTGATCGCGATGCATCGTTTATCACGCAATTTAAAACACGCCTAGACGTTTCAACAAGGAGAATCGAAAACATTCAAACGCGTGTGTCATCGACAAATAACTCATTCCTCTTCGAGATATTTTTATTTTATTTTATTTTTTTTTGTTGAAAATACTGTTCATTGAAAATACTTTCACGGAAACTAATGCGGTGGCGATGATTTATAAAAAGAAAAGCAGACAAAGTAAGTACAGCGGAGAAAAAGACGACTATTTTCCTTTTCAAGAGATCGTGAAAATATCACTCGACCTCTTCCGAGCAGTCAAAAGATGAGAGTCAGAAGCGACTCTGGAGGCAGAAGAAAAACAACTCTATCTTTTTCCAGATAAAAGAGTTAAAATTTCATAACGTGAACTTGAGCGCTTCATTTGTCGAATACTCACCACAAACCAATCGAGTACACTATATGTACGTAGTATTATTCAATATTATTCTGGTATTACTATCAAAATTTCTAATTAGAAAATTCTACGAGCGTTTTTACTCTTTCGCGTATAAAAAATCTGTAATTAAAAAAGAAATTTAACCTTTCCTCTATATTTGAATACTTTTGACACTTTCTCTTCTGGAGAGTGGTGTTTCTTTAAATGCAGATGAATTCTAATGACGCTCAGTAATTTCTATACCAATGTATATCTAAATTAATTTGAATACTGGGTAAACACGTGAAACGCTCAGCATNCATAAAACCATCTATACCAATGTATATCTAAATTAATTTGAATACTGGGTAAACACGTGAAACGCTCAGCATCCAGAGTAAGAAATGAATCACACACTTATTGTCGGAGGACACACAGAATGGCTTTGCACAGAGCTATCTGGCAGAGTGTCGTCACTGTGCTGCGTGCTGCCAAGGCAGATTTCTGTGCTAGACCCTGTTCTATTATCCTTGCTCAATTCTCTGCTCGCTAGAGGAGGTAGCCAATGGGGTGCGTGTATTTCTTCTCGTGATTTCTCAGTTGGTGATGACAATATGTGACCTTTTTGTGACCCTATCAATTATATTTCATTCTTTGAATAAATAAAACATTGGACACTATTTAACGTGTCTGTCGCATTGGAGTCTACAGCGCCCCACGCGTTTATTTATCGAAAGAATGATTTTCTTAATCTCGAGGTATCAGCAAACGTTCGTACAATGAGATTTTTTACCAATCGGAATAAACTATTCGTAAAAGAAAATTTTAAATTATTTTAGTGCATTCCTAATAATTAGTTTTTTAAACTATTAATGTATTTTCAAATTTTTTGTCTTAAACGAACTCTTATCCTAAATAATTCAATTCCAATATAATTCGCAATTTAATTGTGAAATTAGTAGTTTGAATAACTCCGTCTCACCTCCTACCCAAAGGGTATTTATTTTTCACATATTCGTGAAAAATGTTTATTTTTACGTGTTTGTGGGGTTAAGTGACAATGGGAGAGTCACACATAACTTCATCGGTTATCGGCAAAAGCAAAGCTTTCTACGAGTGCGTACCCTGAGACAGAGGCTTCGGGACCCCTCCGTTTGCCGCGTTCACACAATATCAGCAAGACACAGACTTCAATGGCGTCACCTGGAAGGTCATTTGTCGTGAGGCGGGCTGAAATACCCCGCGCATCTGAAGCGCTTGCCTAAACGATACAGAACTACCGACTGAGCGTGGGCCACAATATAAATACGCGCGACATTGACACTCGCGAGAGAGGAAGAGAGGGAGTATAGGAGAGAGATACGAGACCCCACCCCGCCTCGTCGGTTGGAATTGACTTGTACGGTCTCTTCCGAATTTCCTACAACACCCCTCCTCGGTCAGAATGGACTTTCACGGTCTCTGCCAAATTCTTCCCACCTCGCTTCATTTCGGCCTTAATTAACGTGAACTGTCTCAGTCTAACATAATTTCCGACACAATTTTTTACCCAAGTCACAACTTCACGATATTGCACAAGACTCGCCATGCGCTCCGTCAGTATTGCTGTCTCGACACCGGACGCTTCACGCCACCGCTCGTTGCACTCTGGGTGAGTTTGGTAATAAAAGCTATGCTTGTCAATGCTGAGAATGAGTCTGTCTTTTCTCTTTTTCTTCTTTAGCTATTTCTATAAGAGTAGGGCATCATCTACCTCCGTTCTAGTCAGCTCCCCTTAAAGTCGGACGACACAGGTTCCCCCTCTCTAACGTGGGAAGCCACCGTCGCCCCGACAAAATAAACGAGTTTCCTCAATAAGTAAACTGAAATGAAATTTATAAAATGTCAAGGAATAAATATGTCATCTCCGTAGTATTAAGTATGTATTGTCATGGGAATTTGTACACACTTGTAAAGTCCAGAAAATACTGTAATCACCAAAACTTAATTTTTGAGAGCACTCTAATTTGATAAATTCCAGTAAAATCAATTTTGAATAAGTATTAAAATAGTCTGGTTTATTTTTAATAATCTTTTATCATACTCCATACACTTTGCGGCATATTGATTTGTGTGTTTCTTTATGGATTGGTATTATCTTGAGGGTTATGAAATGAAAAAGTAACTCAGATTCAAAAATGTTTTCATTAAATTACCTAATTCAATTTTATGCTCGAGATGCTTGCACGCTTAAAAGCAAATTATCAGTGAAGTGAATGTCAATCAAGCAATTAGAAAAGTGTATCAAATACGGTTATTAGAAAAGTGCGAATAATTTCATTATAGATGTTGCATCGGGTATATTCTACACATCGATAATCGTAGTATTATTTCACTTGATTAATATCTGAAATTTATGTATTCACGGATTTTTGGTCTTCCAGTTTTTATCAAGTTAAAATTATTGAAATTTCCGGCAAATATTTTAGATATAACAAAAAACTAGCCGTCAAGATTCTGCCGAATGGATGGGTAAGACGTGAGACATATTCCTTTATATAATGTTTTGTCAAGTTTCGCCCGTTGGTTAGTTTGTTAATATGTTTGTGCCTAAATCTTTAAACTGAATTTTAACCCAGTATCCCTCAACCGATTGGACCGAAATTTGGCAACCATATGTATTCTTACCAACAAATGACTAATCTATGAAATTTATTGGTATCTACTTTGATCAACATTTCGCCCGTCAAGCTTTTAGAAAGAAAAATCAACATAAAATATTGAATCATTTTCAGTGATAAATATAGCAAGTACGTTTATTTTTATTAGGATCAACTAATGTTTAATATGTATGGAGGTATTAGCATAAGTCTTTGCATTACCTTAATACAAACCTAAATATTTTTTTTTCTTTGTAATACATGACTTAAATAAAACTTTTTTTCTAAGTAAGGTTTTATTTATTATTTTATTCCTCTTAATCTCAGTTCCACAATTATCTTTCTAGATTATCTTCTGCGATCTCTGATATGCTCTATGTTCGCAGATTGACAGAGATAAGTAATGTGCCATCACAATATGGAAGTGATTACTAGCAATAGAGTTATACTCATTTGGAATAGTATTACAAAAGAGCATAAATGCCGTATCTATACCAATTTAGATTGCAAACAGTGTCACTCCTCTCAAGTTCCAAGCCAACCTTTCCACATTTAAAAGCATTGCGTCGTCACAAGGCGAAGCGAATCCTCCGTCAGAAATCCCTTCCCTCCATCCGCCGCTTTTTCTCCTCCACCGCACTTCAACCTCCGTTTCCTTTCGAGGGAGCACTTTCCTTAAACAGGTATTAAAATAACATTCTTCTTAGTCGACAGTCGCTCAGGCAGGCGCCCTGGCTCACCCGGTTCGGGAGGTGATGAACAGTCGCTTCCCTCCAGACCAAACCCCTCCTCTTTTTCGTGAACGACGAGCGCGGGGATGTCCCCTCCACAACTGGGCGGCGGTTTGCTCTACGTGTTCGCTTTTGTCGTAAAAGAGGCGGGGATAGTCGACGAGGAGAGGATGGAAGCGAGCTTATGACGCGACACGGAAAATCACTTACCGGGATATGGAGGAGGGGCGAGCCCGTTGGCTCCGGCTGGAGCGGCGGCTTCTGCCGGAGGCTGAAATACGAGGCGGCGAAAAAATAGTGTCCTGCATTACCATACGCGAAGGAGGAGAGAGGGGAGTAACTGGAGGCGACTGATTCACTCTGGTTGTCCACGAGACTTTGGCACAACCTTGTTCACTTCAAGAGTTCGCCGCTTCTGTTGGCGTGCGTATTCCCATACGGTACGGAAGAGTTTCAAAAGTGGTAGGTGGACATGTTGAAGAGAGAATTTCGTGACTATGGGTTAAGTTTAGGGCTACTCTAACGTCAATTTTTCTTTTCTCTTTTTCTTTTCAGAGAATTAGATTTTGTCTATGTATTTATACTTTTGAAATATATCTTAACGTCCACCATTTCTATTACGACCTTTGATGTAGGCATTCGTTTTCAGTTTTTGAACACAATTTCTCAATATCATTTTTGGACAACTTCAGAATCTAATACATTACTAGGAAGAACACATGTCCACAGACGAAAACTATAACAGAAAACAAAATAGCAGAAAGTTACTTGAAATACTTGCACAGAATCTGATTACAGATTTAATATATTTCTCGTTTTTTTTACCTGTGGAACATGAGTATGTTTTTTAACTTTTAAAACCGGATGAACATAAACAGTATTATTCTGGTTTGATATATTTAGGTTCAAAATCCTTCACAAATATACCCGTATCTGCACATAAAATACATTAATTTATGATTTTATGGGAAACGTAATCTAGAAGTTGGGATGATTTCAACTCGATCGTTCAAAACGTAATATCCCATTAACTGATGCGAATTCATCGCGAATAGGTTACTTTCATCATCATAGGAAATTTGTTGTCCTTCAATATCCATTGTTGAAACAGAAGTAATTAATCACCGTGCAACTACACAATCCAGTAAACTGAAATTAAGTAAACAAATGTCTTTGTCAAACTGTTGTATGCGAGCATGGAGAACGTTGCGTTGCATTTCAATATTGATCGAAATTTTTTACTTCATCGATGCGAAACCGCTATTCACGAGTAAAGGCTGTGATTGAATGTGTCCGAGGGTATATATTTGACCAGTGGCTTCTATTATTGTGTGTACGCATGCATGCATGCATGGATTCGAAGAATCTATATCCAGTGTGAGTCACCAATGGAGGTGGACTTGTTGAAGTGACGAAATCACCATGACGCACACATCTTCTGTGGAGGTATGATAAACTCTGATCCGTCAAGGGATTTATGCAATGCACACTCAGCGAAGGGAGATTAGTTCAATTAATTGAATTCCCTAAGGTGTGCATCACTGTCCGACTGAATATTGATCGGAATATTCAAGAGATGTGCTGGTGGTTAATACATGAAAGTTTGCTGACTCATTGCATTATGATCTTAAGAACCGGCCGATAGTGAATGAAACATTTATTCTATTACATGGCTGAAGATTTTCAGCATCATTATAAAATACCTTCAGTTTCACACATTTTATAAGGAGGCTGACTCGCGGTCGCCAGATAACAACCGGAAGGAGAATTTTCGGCTTTTAAATAATATTGATTACATATACTGGAATATATAGGTGGAGAAGTCCAGGCATTTTCTAAAAGGGCTTTCCAGCAATTTAATAGAATAAATATTTTATGAAACACATGTTACTTCAATGTATATTGTAGATCACACGAGACTGTATTCGAAGAGAGATGGAGAAAGAAGATGAACCTACTTTGAAAAAGAATTCTAGGATAAGTTTGAACAACCTAAGGAAAAAACAAAAGAAAACGTGTAGAAGAATACATTAATTTACGAATATTTAAACGTAATATTCTAAATATACCGTTACATCAACCAAATATTTGTTTCTAGCTAGTTTAACAAATGAACGTTTATATTTTCATTATATCGTACGTTTCGTGTGCTGATATTTCGACTGTTTGCTCAGAATATTTCATTGCATTGCATTTCCTAATAAATTTGGTAGCTCTGAAAATTACACAATGGCACTTTTCATATTTTAGTACCGTTTCTCTTTGACCCGTTACAAACTATATTTTTGTTGTTGTGATTTTGTTTAGTCAACTGTTATCTAAAATTACATGAAATAAACTCAACTCTCATGGTGCTCTTGTTGGTCACAATATTTTAGGAATCCTGACATTTATAATGTTTATAGTAAAAAAATTTAATGAATATCACGTTAAATTAATGGAACTTACGGTTTGGACATAAATATCTGGTAAGAACAAAATTAGAAATAAAAAAATAACTTTGAGTAAACCAGACGGTTTGTTTTTCAAGCTCGTATATACTAAATAAAATAATTTTTTGAGGTATTTCTCAACTAATTACTAGGATATTTAAACATAATTGGGTCGTAAAATTGTCAACAAAAGGTGTTCATAGCACTCAGAGATACGCTGACCGTACTGAACAGGCTAAAGTCTTCATCGTACTGATGTGAATTCATCCTAATACTATTGTTAATGAAGAAAACGGCTTCGTGATTGAGATGTAAATCATGAAGTAGCGCATTAATTGTCACACTTTCTTCTAAAAATGTTTACCCACATTATATCTTACAAGAGATAATTCCGTTTTTTTAGTCTTTATTTGAATTAACCCTGCAGCGGTCGCGCGCATGACACTCGTTGTCCACTTTCAAAGTGGAAAGTTAAGTGAAAAAGTAGAAAAAAACACTTAAGTGTCTGTGAATAATTAAAGATGTACCGCCTTATAAAGGACAAATAGCATATATCACAAAATACATAGTAACCGTCCATCATAAGGTTTCTTTAATTATTTACTTATTTTGATTATATAATGGAAGTTAATTCTCGTAGAATTTCAATAACATTGGCGAAATAAAAATAATATTAAAATATCTTTAACTGCTTTTCTATCAAAAAATTGCTCGTTAAATAATTTATTTCAATCAAATGTACTTACAGATCGCTTCCGAATGGAGCCTCAGACGTCGCGTTGATGACATGTCATCCATTTTACTACAGCAATAGCAGTAGTAATTAATATTCCTTATTATTTGTTGTGTGTCATCACGTATGTAACTCCTTTCTGTGTATAAATTCAATCTGTGTACTTTAGTATCTCATAAAATACACATTCCAACGATATTTACGGAACGAGTCAAGAGCGGTCGTGATTATCCATCACTCATAGTTACAGAATTCCATGAATACCACACGGCATAGATTGAGGTGATGCTAGAAATGTTTATTTATCTGAACGCACGCTGTGTTGTCAAGGCAACATTCAGAAAACAAGATGATTATTGTCATAAACACGACCACTGCAGGGGTAAACTACAACACAAGGGTATGGTAACATAAATAATTCAAGAATGAACCATAATTATATTTAAACCATTTCATGCTCATTTTTGAGGTGTTCACCGGTTTTCAGCTGTCTCTGAATGTCCAATGTAAGAGAAGAAGGGAAGTGAAAAGTGCGTTCTTGTCTTAAATATTTAAACAGTTTTAGTAAGCCAGAAGAGAGTGGTGGGAGACTACGACATGTACATTTATTAGCAAAAGACAAATCCTTTTAAATCTCCTTTTGGTCGATACAACTTTCATGAAATGTGAACTGGAGAAAATTCTTATCGTAGTGTACAAAACTAACCCTGGTCCTTCCTCTCCGGGTTGTGCGTTTGGGTTGGAAATGTTCTATGAGTTTCAAAAACGTTAGTACATGAGAGAAAACTGTTATTCAAATAATCTAATTAACGATATGAAACAAAAATTTTTAATAGTATACTTTCACCTATGATATATCTCATTTATCACATAATTTTGATTTTGTCTACTAATGCACACTCTCTGCCAGCATTATTTGGACATATTTCAAGGTTTTGAAACACTTCAACTTACAAAACTCATTTTATGCGTTTTGTAAAAGAATAGTATTCTATGTACGTAGTTTTTTAAAAATATTTTCCAAAGTTTAGAAGGAATTATTTGTTTTGGCCTTCCAAATTAATTTTTACGAACAAATTATTTTAACGAAGGCGCAAACATTTTTATTATTGGTGATATTTAGTGCTCCCAAACTTTTCATTGCGTTTGAATTAGGTATAATATGTTTTCTACCCATTTTAGTATATTGTTAAAGTTATTCTTATTAATTTACTTTTTTTGTTTCTTCCTTTAGACACATTTTATGAATAAAATATATGATGTAAAAAAACATTTGGTGGAATTTTGATGATACTCCTTTTATGTTACACACTGTAAGAACTGAATCACCACATACTACTGTTAAATTTTTTTACTTAAAATTCATTGTGAATCATTTGAACCTTGATCAAGTATGTTTATTGATATTACAGAATTATTTGGTGCGACAGAACAAAATTCCATTGGAAATCCTTGGTGAAAAGCAACCCCCACTACACTTCTGTGTTGCGGGCTAATTTGTCAATCAGTCCTAATATGAATGAAAATACATATTAAAAACTTATGAAGATGACATTGTGTTTATGGTGTGTATGTCTTCTCATCTTACATTTATCATTAACAATAGTTATTTGGTTTTGTTTAAAATACAATCATTTATTTAATGTTATTATTTTTAAAGTAATATGAGCAGTTCTAAGTTTGTTTTCTAGAAATATATTATTTCACTCGTCGACTCGAAATAAACTCAGTAAACATGGCTGTTTTTGTATTGAACTTCACATAATTTTAATGATATAAAATTCGCATAAATTATAAAATTCTTGTATAGAAATACTAGTGAAAATCTATCCAGCTGTATACTTTTAATTATCATATACTTTATATCATAAGCTGACTAAGGGGTGAACTAAAAACAACTTTTATGTTTGGTTACGAATACATTGGATCAACCCGTATATCCCTGGCTTAGCAATTGACTGTCTGTCGAATTGACTACGTTTTGTTGTTTTCTATTGTGGGGTTTTACGGCTCATGTCGACATCAAAGGTCATTGGAGCCCGAAAATCTTGTACAGGTAGGAAAAATGCAGTTACGCACTAGGGAGAGCCAACATGACTCCCCCCGCGTGTGGGACTCGCCGAATGGCTCAACCATACCCACTAAAAACCCTCCTGAATTACAATATTTCAAAACATATCTCAAAACATATATCACAAAAAATGCGGAAAATGAAAGATACCCTAGCCCTAATGGCGTCGGGATCGAAAAGAACAAGAGGTGACCAAAGGAGGTCAGGAAAGAGAAAGGAAGGAGCATGGCACAAGTAAGTGGAAATAATGCCAGACTCAGCTCGAGGTCCCGTGTTTGCCAAACACGTACTTACGAGATGTAAGTCCCCTTGGGGGAATTGAATACGTATTTCATCTTTTTGTGGTGAGGTACAAACCATGAGGCATGTTTTTCCACGTATCCATTATTTGAGTAAAAGAGAAAAATGGGAGTGGGAGATTTTGGGTCGCTGAGGTATCAACACACTGAACCGTCATAGATCTGGAGATGTATTTAAAAGTCTGGTGCGTGGCGACGGAAATTGCAGCTGAAAATTATACCGTGACTGGACGAACAGAGCTTCGGAACGGTTTCTTCGTTCTTCTACTTCGCGCTACCATCATACTTTGATATAATATTTTACAAATATGTTGCATTTAATCCCATCTGGTGTACTTGACATTATTATCCAGATTGGACAATAAAAAGCTACATTTATTTTAATTCAATATGTTACCTAAATGTACCAACGTTTGAAATACTACACCTTGATGAAGGTAATCTTAATCTCCAGTAATTACCAGAGTTTGACTTTCAGACGAATACATTTCATGTACAAACGTTTGACAATCCAATCCACAATTAAATTTGTAATCGGATTCATTCAGCGTAAATAATTTTAAATCCTGCTGCATTCGAAATAATTAAATAATACTTTTCGTGCCAATGGAAGCTGTTAATTTGCTGTTCATCAGAACAGTTCTACGAAAGTAAATATTGGAAATTCAGAAATACAATGAAACGCAAATCTGACATTTCAAAGCGTCGAGATATTATGATTCACGCCACTATATATACAAGTTCAGAAGTATTGCAAAATCAAAAATTTCCTATACAGAGGCTATTTTATTACTCTGGTGGTGTTCGTTTGGTTTCGATTATCGGCCGAAATTTAAAAAATTATTTCTCTCACACTTTGAAGAATTTTATTTTCATTGCATTAAGTTCACCACATCTTCTACACATGAGAAGTCTATAAAAGTGAAACCCAGTTAGGTTCAGTGACTAATGCATTTAATGAAAACTATCAGAAAAGAATTCAGTTGAAAAGTCAGAGACATTACATTATCACATTTATGGAGCAAAATTATTAAGAACTTCACAATAGCTTTTGAAACTGTATTCGAATTTTGTATTGGGTTCTTTATTCTAACCGTTTAATTCTAAGTTAACCACGATTTGATAAATTTACATTCTTCTAGGGAAGAATAATATATTCGCAAAATAGAAAAAAGGAAACAAATTGCAAGGTTAATATAACCGATTCTTGGAAGCTATTTTTTTGAATTTTTGCACAGCTCATGGTCTATTTGGAAAATATTAGTTTATTTTTAGTGATAGGAAATTGTTTCTTGTTGTGTGGTTTCATGTTTAAATGACTGGCATTTTTCGGTCATTCTGTATATACTAGAACGCTCCAAAAGCTTTGTGACGATTGAGTTCATACTTAAATACTTTGATATGTTTAATTGATTTGAAAAAAGCTTCATTTACTATTTACAATATGGTTACAACAGAGCGTACTTTTGGCGGGGCTTAAGGACCGTTCGCTTGTGATTTGGCCCTGTAGTGTCCGTGAGTTGTGCTTATAATATCCTAGTATTCAGTCTTAAGGAATTTGCCAGTTACGCCGTCCGCACATTCAGTCATAATCGTGTACGCTTTAGCAAAACATTCTAATGTTAACGAAACAAATTGAGGTTTAATTTATGTAATTTACCACAAATATGAATATTATGGAATTAAATGGTGTGTTTGTTAAGCACCGTTGGGAACCACAGATAACCAACGGTCAGGATAAGGACATTTTTTGTACATATTTACATATTACGTATTTACACATATATACAGATTTACACAACGAATATTTAATTACGGAGAGCTTGATATAACCGGGGAGCATGCCGGTTGGACGCCGTGCCGGCTGACGGGTTAGCACCGCGCTCTCCTACTATTTTACGCTCCTGCGTGATTTACAATAAATTTTCTATTGACATATTTCATACTTTCTCTTTGTTTTTATTTTGTCTACAACATTGTTTCTCTCTGATATAAAAATGCGTAACGCGAAAGCGTGTCTGTCTGTTTGTTACTTAATCACGACTAAACAACAAAACCGATCGTGATGAAATTGGCAAGGAGATAGTTTAGATGTCCAAGACAAACAGTAACTAACTTTTACTTTAATAATGTATAATAAGAAATATAAAAATGGCATTTGACGATAAATTCGATAAAATAGGAAAAAGAGTTATTGCGCAACAATGGTTCACCTGAGTGGGTAAGCTTGAATACCGCGGGCAAGTTGGAAAGTGAAGCAGTGTGTTCGGTGATAGGGAGAGGTGAAGATGAGTAAGATGATATTGTAAGAGAAGTGAGTTGAACAATTTTATAACAAAAACTACTGTGAGAAACTGGGAGGGACATCTATTTTGTATATAACTTATCTTAAGGCAACGTAATTGGGAATTCTGTTTCGAAGGCTCAAGTTTTCGTTTGGTTTGAACTAATACGAAGTAAATGTTATTCGCAGATTTACTTTCCAAACGCTGTTGCTTTCTTAAACTTAAGGTAACCCTACATATTACTATTCTTTCCGTAACATGTTTCTCACACAAATATGAGGTATAATCAATCAAAGAAGTGATCATGATTGTAATTTAGTCTTGAAAATGAATTCGGAGTGAATGTAGATACCCCAAATATTCCCTGTAAGTAATGAAGTTTCGCTTGTACCAATACTAGTAACCTGAAACGTTTATACCGAAGCATTTCGGTCATTTAATTCGAAAAGAGATTCAGAAGGAAAGTTCTAAAAGAGATGTTAATCTTATTTCCATTCAGAAATTTTTCAACTACATATTTTAGGATGTGTGAAAGTAATTTTGTGTTTGGTAGCAGTTTGTTTAGGCCTTTTTTCCCTTACATTTCCCCTCCCTGGAACATAGTTTCATGAGAGTCTTGATATGCTTGGATTTCATTTTTGTAAACCATCCGAAGATAATTGTTATCCGAACATCTCGTATCCCGAAATGTTTCGGATAATTGTCGCTTCACGGTACATCCAAACGGAAATGTATATTGAAAGACAATGCCGCACATGCGATCGTCGTGAGACTCAGAATGCGTCGGGAGTTTCGTCTTCTTAGACCGCCGCTTGTTTTCGCGACCCATTTTCCGAGCCGGTTGCCTTCAAAGCGCCGCTTGCGAAGGATTTCTCGCGGCCCTTGGGAACCGCCTTATCGAGTCTGCTCCACGCATCAGCCTGTCCCTTTTCCTCGCTCCACGACGCGTGTTGTTCCTCGCTGGGCTTTCTTACAAAGAAACGTCTACGTAGGTGTGGAGTGAGCAGACAAGCGGATCCAACAGGCCGGAGAGTGGAAAATTCGACATAACTGGATGCCGGACTGTGGCTATAACATGCGAACGGAATAAAGGAAGAAGACACGCAAAAAATCCGTTTTCGTGGAGCGGATAAGTGTTTTGTTATCTTTTATAAGATGTCTCAAGTTTGTGTGTGTGTTTTTGTTCCTTGAATCCTTCGTAAATTTATTTTCTTAAAATTTCTCTAAAAATTAAAAAAAAAAAAAATTTAGAAATGGTATAATTTGATATTTTACTTTTGGGATATTAATTATTACAATTTGCATATTTAAGACGTTTAAGCCAGAGTGATTTTAGTAAATTTATCAATACGAATAATCTGGGATGCTAGACTCAGCCTAATCGTGAAGCTTAACATTTCACTCTGATGAACAGTATTAAGTGAGTTTCATTATCTACATACAAAATATCCCTAAAAGTGTTAAGACATTGAAATGAATTATCTAACTTTCATAAGAATAAACTTGTCAGTAGCTAAAAAGAGAAAAAATAATTCTGATGTTTTACTGGTGAAAAAACTAATAAAAAATATAATGACAATATATTTGGTAAATACGGTTTAATTCAAATTTATCACAAGTGAAGTGAAGAATCGGCAGTTTCAAAGCTATAATATAAACCAGATTCTGAAGTTTCTGGAGTATTTCCAGGTAATAAAAGTACTTTTAATGAAATAATATTTCTTCTATGAGGTTAAATATAAATAAATATTTCTTATATGAATTTAGTATGAAGTTCACATAGAGCTATTTTAAAGTTTACATGTAATACACATTTCTTACCTTTTTTATATGTAACACTTCCCTTTATGTATATAATGTAACTGTGTTTGTGATATTATCCTGGCAAATAGAAGAGTTTTACTAAATGAAAGTGAACTTTCATGTTTAATCGCACGGGTTTAGTTAGTATTTGTAATAGGAGATGCTGACGGAATGGTTTTGTGGAACGAAAGTGTCTATGAATGAGAAGTGTTTCATCTAATGACTTATGGAACATCTATTTTCATAGGTAGCGTAAGTGGAACGCGAATGCGACCAAGTGATGAACCGTGCGTTAGCAGTCGCTGTGACGTGTTGAGAACGGGTCTTGCGGACAGGGAAGCACCCCGGACATGCGCTCTGTCTGGCACAGGGAAACCGCAACCACTCAATGTCTGATTGAATTTGCAATATAAATGAGGTCTTTGTTAATTATACGGTCCGGTGTGTAATTGGTGGTCGCGCACTGAGTATGCATTCTGCGTGAGTCTACATCACCATCCACATGACTCATTCGTAACTCCAGGAAAACGTAGGAATATTTCATTTCTATCTTGGAGTAGTCTTCTATAAGGGTTTCAAATTAGGGAAAATATTGAGTCCTTGGAAGGAAAAGTCAAGAAAATCATTTATCTGATTCAAAGAATAGGTATTACAAAATATAATATGGACAGGAAGCAACTCTTGCGATTATATGAAAGCGTCATGGTACATATAATTACATACGGAAGTTTGGTCTGGATAAAAGCAATAAATAACATCAAATTGCTCCAGAAATTAATACATCTACAGATATTGTGCACATTACGATTGAGTGGAGCTGATTTAACGCTTTCGCCTGATGTACTTAATGTAATTTTGGGTATCTTACCAATTGACATGTGTCCGCTAAAATGGATCCTCCATTCAATAACGAGGAAAAGTAATGAAGTAATATTCGAGGCAGAGAAGATAACAAGTGATACGAAAGGGTGCAAGTAAAGAATTACGAGAATACTTCATCAGACTTGGCAGATAAGGAGGACACGATCAACAATTCTTAGGTTGTCTGAATGCAAGGTCCATAGAATGGTAAGATGACTTCACATTCGTAGCTGATGACGTCGAGACACTTCTCCAGCACGAACTATAGGAAAAAGGGTCTTTTTACCTCATTTAACCGGTCTAATTACTCAGATACTGCAAAATTATATCCATCTGGAGAATTTAATTGTATACATCGTTTGTACAATAAATAAGCTTTTATAATCCTTTGGTATTATTTTGAGTAATTTCCAACATAAAGTAGTTGTCCTCGAAAGCAGTTGCACAGACAAGTTCATTCTTTCTTTACCTGCACAAGAACAAAATGATTAGAAAAAATGCAAAGTGATGGTGGGTGAGGGAGCGAGATGAAAGTTAATTGTTAACAAGGTTAAAATGATTTAATGACATGCTATGATATGATGAGAAACAATAATACAATACTGATTTCCTAGAAATGACATGATGATATGGAGAGAAGATCCTGGAAACCAGTTGGTTGAAACTGTTGTAGGGTTGATCCGGACGGTTGATGTGTTGACAAAGAAAAGTTGATGAGTAGTAAATCTCTGGTTGCACGTATCTTCTGAGGTGCAACTATAAACTCGATCTTGCGAGAAAATGTCGGCTTGGCGACGAGAATAAAAGGTAGCGATGCGATGTGTTCTAACGTAATAAGAAGAGAAAATATACGTCGGTTTGGCGTCGACAGTAAAGAGTTCGAACTGATGAGAGAGACGAGATCAGAAGTTTATCCTCTCATTAGTAGTAGTAATCATAGNGTAGCGATGCGATGTGTTCTAACGTAATAAGAAGAGAAAATATATGTCGGTTTGGCGTCGACAGGAAAGAGTTCGAACTGATGAGAGAGGCGAGATCAGAAGTTTATCCTCTCATTAGTAGTAGTAATCATAGTAGTCGTGTACTAGAACTGAATCTCGTGTAGAAGTAGCGTAGAAGAGAAGAGGACATGTGCTTTATATAGTTTCAAACTAGTGCGCTGTTGCCAATTTGATTCGATGAATCGATGTGACATTCTGCTAAGTCGATTAGGAGTGACGACACACTTGTTTAATGAGAGCGTATCAAAAATGTCTGAACAGCAGTGTTATAGTTATTCTTTGTTTAATTCTTGAACAATGAGTTTTTCACGCGAGGAAGTTTGTAGCTGTGGATCAATTTTGTTTTCAAATTCCACTTCTGGTTTTGATGTAAAAAATTAAATAAAATAGCAAGAAATAAAAGAGAACTCAAATGTATCATGATTATGTTCATTTGAATTTCCCTACCTTTCTACTTATCTGAAAAAATCAGTGAAGCAAGACTTATTTGTTATTTATAATAAGTTCAGTATCCTTTTCCAGTTATTATACACGAATATGTGAATTAATAACAACACGACGATTTCTTAGCTGAGTTTTTTTTTGTTATTACAACACGTAGTGAGGAGAAACGCATCGCTAAGAACATTATTCGAGTAATTCAACTACATAAAGTCTCATTTCTGTCAAATGAAGTGGTTAAATAATTACTTTCATTAACGCCATTTCCCATTTATTCCCATGCAAAGGGGTCGTCTACCTAGACGTCATCATGTTTGCTTGAAAGCGCTTGAAATTTCAGGCGAACTATATCGGCGCGTAAGTGTGGACCAGCGCTCAAATTTAGTCGAATCACTAAGGAGCATAATTGTTTTCTTTATTTTTTTTTCTACTTGTTTTAAAACACGACAATATGAATAACAATGATCAAAAAACATGTTTTAATTTTTATATATGTCAATAATATTGAGACATTTCATATTTGGCTTTGAATACGCGCGAGTGACGTCGCCAGCCAATGGAAATTTCTTCCGCCCTGTTGGTCAGAGCGTATGGCTACGTAAAGTGAACCCTACCCCCCACTCTTGAAAAAGCTTACCTCACGAGAGTTGATAAGTTCTTATTCTCTCTCTCAGTCAGTCACGAGAACGAAAGACTTTTCTAGAAGAACTCGGGTTGATAAGTTATTGTTCTCAGTCTGTTAGGAGAACGCGAGATATTAACTTCTCAATACGATAGTATGTGATTCTATTGGGAAAGTAGTTGCGAGAACAACTCGTTCTTATATTGAACTTTCTTTCGAGTAGAGACAATGAATTGTTTGAGAGTCATATGCTTTCGAGTAATATGATATGAAGAAAACTTTATTTCATCATTCTTCATAATTACTGAGGGTCAGTTGAATCGAGGCATCACTAGTATGAACGGTTTCCGAAGAAGTCCGAACATCCTGGTACGAGGTCAACGCTTCAACATCAAGACGTAAAGGTATTATGAAGGATTATAGAAAAAGAAGATACTGCAACTAGAGTCGAGGATGTTTGTAATGAATAAGTTATCTAATTTGCAAAGTGGTATTTATTGGTCAATGCAAGGGTTGTGTTGCCAATATGGTATTTGTGTTTTTGTAATAAATTGTTGTTTGTTGTTCCAAAAGACTGTTGATCCCTTTCATTAATTTATTTTAAGCCTGTAAGTGCAAAATTAATCATTCAGATTTATGGCGCTCAACTTTTTATTTATCACGAGTATAAGGATAATAGCAAATGCTTCACATCACAGCATTGATAACATTCAATTACTCGTAGAAGTGTTGGTAGAAGCTAGGAGTGTGAGCGATCGACTTGCTGATCGTAATTTGAACTAGTACGGAGGAGCGCACGAGAAAGGCAGGTCAGTTCGGGGTACAGTATGGTATAAATAATATTCAGGTACTCGCTTGAATCCGTCGCGTAAATACAGGCAGCGGCACTCGCGTGGCCATTCAAACGATGCGCCATGCCCAACCTGGTGACTCAGCTCGTTACGGCTATATAAGCCCGATGCTCGAAGCCACTGTTCCCATAGGTAACTGGCCAGACCTACGGTCCCAGCTACGAATGCTCTCCGAATTCCCAGTTATCAGCTACGGCTCCTGCGAGTCACTAGATAGATCTCTGGTTCTAGCTGCCGACGGGTCTCCCTTGATGCACATCGGCTCTTGCCTTAACATGGACCCGTTCGAACGAGCCGCCGGCGTGGGGCACCGCGGGTCGTCTCCATGAAGGAACTACGTATGTGTACGGCTGAACTAAATAAACTACTGTCGCCACAACAGGACTAATCCCTCTCATCCTTCATGTTACTTAGAATTAGGGATTAGTTATAGGTCCTAAGCGACCGTGGAAGCACACGCGTCGGAGGAGGGTCCGTTTAAGAGTGCCCAAACAAACCCCCCTCTCCTCGCGACAACTCGTTTGAAATGCACGAGACCATGTACAAACATGGGGGCAGAGCGAGACGATTTCGTGATTTATTCATCTCTCCGCGGAAAAAGTATAAGTATCTTTCTCAGATATTCGGTGCGCAATATCTATAAAAAAAAGTACTGCGGAAAATTTACTTCTAATGAAGGTAAACTTCCATCACTTTC
>NNCF01128771.1:62400-89933 GCA_002313205.1 Laupala kohalensis
TTATTATTATTATTATTATTATTAGATATTCAATTTAAATAAAGCAAATCAAAGAATTCAAAATTCATCGCCACTGGACAGGGAATGTTTCCATTTGAAAGATTTTTTTCGTGATCCTTTTAAGCCGAGTCGTTTTGATAGACATACTTCCTTAAACGAATATATATGATGATAATATGAAAATTTTATATTCAGAAATGAAGAACAATTAACAAAATTTGCAGTTCTTTGATTTGAATTTCTTGTTTTCTTTTTCTTCTTCTATTTTTCTTCCTCTAAAAATATCCTGTTGCGAGAGTTTATTTAGTCGACACTTTAGTATGCGGGAATATACGAGGTAAGCGTTTCGCTCTTCTCTTTATCACCCCACTCCAACGCAGATGACGACTCTCCCACCCCTTCCTTTCGCTCTTTTGCGAACCCACTATCGTCAGTCGGAATGTCGTAACTCAAGATCCATATCTGCAACTGCCTGTCACGGCCGCGCTTGCTATATTGCCTAAAAATTGATTCGCGATATAGAGACGCGCAATTCCATCAATATAAGCGACACGGGATGATGCGGGGATGGTTGTGGCATAGAATCCCAGCTGGCGGCGCAAGGGCTGTCCATACCATCGTCATATACGTATTTATTCGTGGTATTTAATTTCTGAAATTGTTCAAAGTGAAAATTTAATTTAACGAAAGTAGAAAAATATGGAAGCTAACGTATGAATTTAGAATATTACGTAAGAACTCCGGATAACGCCGGACAAGTTAACACCTGTCTAGACCTGTTAACTGGTGTTCTAATACCAGAATTTCCAGTATTTATTGTTTTAAGTTTTTTTTTATTTACGGAGCTTATTAATGAACAGATGTGATTTGTGAATTACTTTTTCTCAGCTGTCTGTATCAAGGTATTTGATCTCGACCATCCTTGCATCCGGTTGGTTTACAGAGGCGCACATTCTGTGGTAAAATTGATTTTACTTTGTCTGATGGTATTATTTAACTTCGAGATCTTGAAGGAAATCATTTACCCGTCCATATTTTGACCCATGAATTGTGTTGGGGACGACCCGTGCAGTGCAGACGCCTTATCTGTGTCCACGATCTTGACAACTATCTATTGGACGAGGGCAGTAGCAGAGGTACGTTTCTAAAAACATTGACTTCATATCGGACTTTAAAAAATACTCCAGTTTAAGCTGGAAGAAAATATGTCCCGGAAGATTCGAATGAAACCTATTAGACTCAAAACTAAACTTATTTTACCTTGAGTTTGCGATTAAGAACCCAATGCTTTTGTGGCACGGTTTGGCTATGTTTGTGGCCTATCTGCCGCGCAGGTCGAGTGACTTCTATTCTAGATTCATGTTAAGTCCATGGTTCAAACCTTGTGTGATCTACGTATTTTACTGTGACGAAAAAGAAAAAAACGTGCAGGAAAATGCGAGTCTGCAAACGTTTACTTATTATTTATTTATTTGAGACAGGCAAATGAAGTAATTAATAAATCGTATACTTGTGGAAATCACGTTTCCTGTGACTTTCATTTCATTACAACAATCAACGACATTTATGATAGGAATTGAAAAAATACATAAAACCCAAAAATTCCTTGTAATATCAAAAAGAAGGGTTTTTAGAGTTCAAGAAAATAAATTTCAAAAATAAATAATCACCTCTACTTCATTCGTATATCATCTGGGGGGGGGAGAGACAGGAAGGATATCTGGCACCCTTCGGGTCCCAATTAAATACGACGCATCATTTCATTCTCCACTTACGAATTGAATAGTAAGGGAAAATGAGTGAAGTCAACGTATCCGATTGAGATTGTGGTTCGGATATCCAACGTTTTAGCCAAATGATATATTGTTACGACTCAATGAGCCTGGAAAATGACTGCTAGTAAGTGAATAATGAATCTAACTACACTGCTGGAAAATGAAAAAGAATACCATGAAGAAAGTGACTGAGAAATACTCAAGTTACACAGAACCCTACGAGAGGGCAGTTAATGCGATGATCAAAAGCTCAGCGCTGCGGGCAAACGAGAAATCGCGTTATCAGCCGTGGAATGCTGTAAGCTTTGCAGCAGTTGTTGACTTTTAGAGCCAGTAGCAGCCAGTTTGCCTTGCCAAACGGACCGACGACTGTCTGCAACTTTATTAGCATGCCGCGACAGCGTACGTGCACCGATTGTGCAATTGACGGAGTTTGAGCGAGGGCGTATAGTGGGTCTTCAGGAGGCTGGGTGGCCATCAGACGGTGCATGTACCCGTCAGCCTGGTTCCGGACAACTACGACGCACAGTTGCATGCCAAGACCGTCGCACCTTACGAAATGCCGTATCGGACCGCACCGCGACTTCACAACAAATTAGGGGCACTGTTGTTTCGAGGGTGTCTGCGAGAACCATTCGTAACAGTCTCCGTGAAGCAGGGCTATGATCATGCGTGCCGTTAGGGCATCTTCCCCCCACGCCCCAACAAGCAGTTCACCTGCAGTGGTGGCGCGATAGGCGTTTATGGAAGGACGATTGGCGACTTGTTGTCTTCAGTGATGAGAGTCGCTTCTGCTTTGGTGCCAATGATGGCCATATGCGTGTGTGGCGTCGTGCAGGTGAGCGCCAACATCAGGAGAGTATAACACAGAGACACACAGGACCAATACCAGGCATCATGGAGTGGGGTGCCATATCTTACAATGGTCGTACTCCTTTGGTGATCGTAGAGTGAACATTGAGCAGTGCACGGTACATCCAAAACATCATTCAACCAGTCGTGCTACCCTTTGTGGACCAATAAGGCGATGTCCATTTCCAGCAGGACAATGCACGTCCACATGCAGTCCGTCCCATCCAATTTGCTCTCCAGGGGTACGTCAACTAACCTGGTCAGCACGATCCCCAGATCTGTCCCCCATTGAGCATTTTTGGGACTGGATGAAACGTCATTGCGCGTTTTGCAATACCGGCAGGAAATCTGTCCCAAATGAGGTATCAGGTACAAAGTGAATGACAGACCATTCCGTAAGACTACATTCGTCACCTCTACAATCGAGAATTGCAGCCTGCATTGCTGCAAAAGGAGGGTATACAAGGTACTTCTTCTTCTGTGGCGCTACAGCCCAGTGCGAGCCATGGCTTCCTCTATTCGTAATTTATAAATTCTCGATCCTCTGACTTCCTCTTCCAATCTCTCAGTTGTAGCGAATTCCAAGCATCCTTTCGAACTGCATCCATTCATCTGTTTTTAGGTTTTCCCCTAGGTCTCTTCTTATGTATTCTTTCTGACAGTACTTTCTTTGGTATTCTTTGATCAGATATTCTTTGTACATGTCCAGCCCATCTTAGTCTTTGGAATTGTTTGTATTCAACTACATTATATTCCTTGAACATGTACCTTAATTCACATGTATATCTTATCCGCCAAATTTCTCCTTCTTGTATTGGTTCGAATATCATTTTTAAGATTTTACTTTCAAATACCAATAACTTTTCTTTCGAGTTTTCTCCCAGAATCCAGTTCTCACATCCATACATCAATACTGGTCTTATAAATGTTTCATAGATATTTATTTTGCTTCTTCGACCAAGTAGTTTATTTCTTAATAAAGTCTGCAGAGCAAAGCAGGCTTGGTATTTGCAAGAAACACTCTCTGTTTAATCTCGGCTGCTTCTTCATTATTGTTGACCTCTACACCTAAGTATTTCAACGAAGATACTGCCTCTATACTTATTTTACCAATAGAATATTGTTCAAATTTATGGCTGTTTTGTGTCAGTATCATAGTTTTTGACTTATTTATATTTACTTCTAGATCCATTCCCTTTGATGCTGTCTCTAATTTAATAGTCTGCTCATTGACATATTTTCGGCTTCTGCTTAGTATGCACAGATCTTTTGCATATTCTATAATTTTAGTAATTGTAATAATGATAGTTCTCGTTGAATCAATATCCAATTTCCTCATCACTTTTTCTAGAGACAAATTGAAAAGCATAGGTGCTAAGCTATCTCCTTGTTTCAAACCATTACTTAAGGGGGAAGGAATCCGTAACCACAGACTGCACTCCTGCTAACCCTGTTGTGTCCTGCATCGATAGTTTGGTGAGCCTTATCAACTTATCTGGGATTTTGAAATATTTCATTGTATCATACAGTTGTTGACGAATGATACTATTATACGCATGTTTGAAGTCTCTGAATATTTGGTGTACTTCTATATTGAATTCCTTACATTTATCTAATATGCGCCTAACGTGAATTTTTGACCTGCAGTACATCTACTTCTACGAAAGCCTGCTTGATATTCTCCTATTATATTTTCAATATATCGTGTTAGTTTTCCATGTATCAGTTTTGTAAGGATTTTATAACAAGTATTAGGGAGGCTGATACCTATATAGTTCTCTCAGAGTAGTTTGTCTCCTTTCCTGTTCACAGGACCGATAACAGTAGTCTTCCATTCTTCAGGCTTAACTTCTTCCATCCATGATTCTTATAATATAATACAGCTGTTTCCATGGATGCTCTGCTTCATATTTAAACTGTTCTGCGGGGATATTGTCACTTTCTGATGATTTTATTTAAATTAATTAAAGCAGCTTTAAAATATTCAGATGAGGGTGGTTCATATATATATATACATACATATAGTCTGAATGTCCCCCCCGTTTCGGCGGAGTGCTGCACCTAACAAGTCGGCAACAGCGAACGTCGCGATTTGTACTTTCGAGCCTCGCATCAATGGAGCCAACCTATCGTGGCGTAGTACCGCTGTCGACCGCCGCCGTCTACGTTGGCCGCCAGCACAACCACCGACCGACCGAGGCGAGCAGCTGATAAGAATTGGGGGGAACAGCAGTTGCATGGTAGAGTTGCGTTGCAGAGTCGCATAGCAGCAGTTGCGTAGCATAGTAGCCGCAGTAGCAGAAGTGATGGTCTTCTGATCGATGGGCAACGAGACGGTTATCAAGCACTTGACGTGCTGTGCCAGTACAGGGGCATCGCAATGTCGTCCGTCGATACCAGATATTTTCAGTAAAAGTAACTAGAGTACGATGTTTGCACTTGAACATTTTGTAATTTCATGTGTCTTTTACTGAATTGTGAGCGTGTTAAATTGTAGGATTCATAGAATAACGGGATTTCAGTAGAATGAATGTATTGTCGATATTGTAAATTTTATATAATGTCTTGTTTGGAACATAATTGAATTTATTTAAATGAGGGACATCCTAAATATGTGTATCCTGAAGGCAAAAGGTCCATATATTTCTTCTATTCTTTTTTTTATACAAATGTTTCGCTTCTCTACGAAGTTTTTCATATTTTTCTGTCTTGCTTTTTTCCTGTGTGCCTTTCTATCATGTGTCTATATACTTTATTTCCTACATTTAATTTCTGTAATTATTCAACCATATATTTCTTTTGTTTTGCACTTTCTTTAAGTCCCTGTACTGCTATTCGCTTACGATACTTAATCTTAACTAAATAGTGAGCCGAATCGCGGTTATCTCCTCGAAAAGGTCGTACATCGATGACACTACTGGCTCCTCTTTTGTCTATAAGGAAGTGGTCTATTTGATATCCTGTCATACTTGGACTTCTCCATGTTCTTTTATTTTTTTCATTGTGAATAACGCAAATAGAGGTTATGATCATATCTTTACTCTTTGCTAGATTGATAAGTCTTTCTCCTTGGTCATTCGTTTCTTTATGAAGATTATACTTTCCTATTGTTCTCTGATACATGACTCATATCCCTATTTAAGCATTAAGATCTCCTGAGATAATTTTAACGTCATGACCGTGTGATATGTCATACCACCTCTCTATTTCATGATATAACAATTTGTTATGTATTTCATCTTTTACATTTGTAGGCGCATAGACATTAATAATCGTCAGGTTGAAGAATCTTTTTCAGTCTAATAATATGCATTCGTTCATTAATTGCTTTGAAGTCAATTATGTCACTTCTAAGATCTTTTTTGTACAACAAAGGCGTCCCCGAATTCTTTGCTCCCATTCTCTTTTTTTACTGAATATAATATATTTACCTATATCCATAACACCCTTCCCTTCCCATCGAGTTTCTTAAAATGCTATAATATGCAATTTGTATTCATCAAGCACACGCATTAATTTCTTTAAATCTCCTTTACTATTAGCACTTCTCAAATTCCATGTTCCGATATTCATATCCATGAGTACTAGCTCTGACATTTCGCACGCCCTGTCGACTATACTCATATGCGTATGGCTCTGTCGGTGTGATCGTTTGTTGTATACGTCCTCGAGAATGTGTCAATAAAATTTCCTTCTTGTGCGTCCACAAATTCATGGTGTTCTTTTTTCATTTTCCAGTAGTGTAGTATATCAGATGACCGGGTAATATCGGTTCTTCGGAAGGGATTCTAATTAGTTGACCTTAAAAGTTTTCGATCCTCTTTCGATGAAGCTGGTAATGCGGTTTGTCTAATTAGTATTCAAGAATCTGGATGATACAGTTCACGGTGTCATGTAATCGGAATATCACATACAGAAATGGTATCATGAATAAATATAGGGTTACAAGACCCAACCGACAACACTATTAAACGAGCATTGGAAAAGTTCTTTTAGATTACAATTTGCCAGTTTTGTCACAGTGAACAACATTAACTTAGTATCGACTATATTGCACCTCTGTATTTAGTAAAATTCGTTATTCCTACCCTTAAAAGACTACGATAAATAAATTTTACTTTAATGATGACGTATCAAATCGACTCTTCTGAATATAAGTAGTAAAGACAAACAACGTGAGATTTCAGCAGACAGTTTAATTTTGACTCAAATTAATAAAATAAAATACACATTCACAATACATTTTTCAATATCTTTCTTTTTCTATAAGTTTTCAATTAGAGTTACAATTAAACTGTCAGCTAAAAACTCAGGTCGCTTTTTTTACTATTTAAACTTTACGTTCTTACTGTGTAGAAACATTTACTGTTGGAAGTTTAATACTTTCATAGTTTAATATCATGCAGAAGCGATATACCACACTAATTCCCGATGCTAGCCTTGAAGCTGGCGATCGTAGCACCTCTATCCTCCGACGAGTATCACTAACTGACCAAAATGCACGCTTAGCCACTGTCGTCTCGAAGACGGTAGTGGCTTAACACAATGACATTCACCCAAGACCTGCTTCATAATACTCGTTTTACGATACTCAAAAGTATAGATATGATCAACTAGTTCGTGTTTTCAACAAACCATAGTGATACTCGCTCACGTCTTGAGGGCACCACTGTTGCAGGTATTTGCCATGTATGATATTAGAATGCTATACTACAGTGCAGAATAAATAAATAAATAAATAAAGTCGTTTGGACACCCCTGGGTCGCAGTGTTAGTTGTGAAGTTGCTTTTTGACTGGTCGAGGGAGGTGGGGTGGGGGGATGGGAAGAGTTGTCCGCCACAAGCACGCAAGTGATCAAACGGCTCGTGACTGGGAAGCGCCGTCTCCAAAATAGTTTGTTTATCGAACCGGATGCATTCCATGAAATATGTTGGATTCAAAAGAGCTAAACATGTATATTTGCTTTAGAGGTTTTAAATTGTTCCTTTTTTTTCTATTTTTCTGTACCACTTTTCGCTTTAGGTTTCGAAGTAGTTCCATAACGTTTGAACACAGCCCTTTTTTTGTCGCAGGGATTTGTTGGAAATGTTTGATAAACGCAGAATTTTTTATATACTCTTACTTTGAGGGAATATTTGATAAGTATTTGCATATACATTTCGTTGCTAAGTACGCTAGAGAGGGACAAAAGAATAAAATTTTCCATCACACTTAATTTATTGACGCACTCGTTTTCATCATACCGTTAATAAACAATGTTTGTATTTACTTTTCTGGGAATATTGCGTAGGTTATTTTCATTAGTGTAAGATTATTACGATAAACAATGATGTTTTGTTGATGAGTGGCTTCCAAATCAATTAAAATTATGTTGTAGTTCAAGTGCTTTTCCAACAAGCTCGAGTGCTTTGACACTGTGAGCAGAGTTCTCTCTGAATCGATCTGCGCGCAGTATCCATTTCATTTTGCATCACGTATTCATGACGCCATTTCACTTTGAATTTTGAATTTAATGACTATTGTGAAACACTTGACGTAATTTATTATTTGTATCAAATAATTTCTCGTTATTGTAAATGTTTATGACTAATGATTAGAATACACTGATCTGTGAAGTCTTAAAACTCTGAAAATTTAAAATGTTTCACTGTCGAAAACGAGAACATTTTTTCGAGGATAAAGAGTTAGAGAAAACAGAGTTTCATGACTTCAGAGTTATAATTTTATGATTTCAGAGTCTCAACATTTAAGAACCCCTATAATACAAAAATATATAACAAATTCCCGAGCTAGTTTGTTAAACGAACTGCTTCAACATACATGAAACAGTAATATCACCTCAGAGCAACGAACTTTAGATAACTAATTAATTATTATTGTCACAATGTTAAAATTAAAAATTGCAAAAGTTGATAAATAAAACAGTAGTGACGGTGTGATTATTTGTAGATCCATAATTATTTGGAATGTATCTTAAATTTCATCACTTATTGTGGTCTGACAAAAATCTTGAATTGAGTTAATTCGTAATTTGTGTCATTGACAGTGGACTCAAAATGCGTGCAAGTGGTATTTAATCTTGAATGGGGACTTGAATGGTACTTCAATTTTTAATCACTTATTTGGATCTCCATAGATTGTCGTTTTAATTTGGTATGTGGATAATTTCGAAAAAGATGTTAAATGAAACTATTGACTGTAAAACTTGCATGCAATGTTGTCAAAATTCCCCACACAAAATGAAGGAATTAGGCAACAAAATATAGAAACCAGAGCTTAGGAGTATGAGACATGACTATCAAGAATTATTAGCTAATTGTAAACGAAATTAAATAATGTCTAACTCGTATATAGAGAATGAGTTAAATTGTTATGTAATCTAAATGGAAAATTAAAGATTATCCTGTTACAAAAATGTAGGGGAGACTGGAACAACGCGATGTATTGGGAAAGCTGGGATATTTCCTGTTTTATCGGCAATTACTTGGACATCATGGAAACTACAAAGAATATCGATTGTATAAAAAGAAGAAAATATTCTTTGTTAAGTTTGAGAGCCACGTAAGATAAGTATTTTATCATTTAACATGTTTGCATCTTGAAGTAATCCTTACCGCCATTGGACATGTGAGCTCGCTATACGAACGCCTCACTCCATTCAACTGTTCTCGAATGACGTCACTGGCTCAGATATCGTGGAATCGTCGTATCCGCGGAGGGATATTTACCGCGTGAAGCAGTTTGAGGGCCGCGGTCCGCAAACGGCGATTTACGGGGTCGGAAGGGTCCGGACGGACGCCTGTGTGACGGCGGCGGCTGTGCGGCCGCGCGGGATATTGATGGGCGCATAAGCGCGGCGCGCTGCCCCATGAATATCGCATGGCCTTCTCCTCCGCTTGAGCCACCTCTTCACAATCGCTTGCCCTCACCAATACTACGCCGCCAATTTTGCGAGGGATGTCGGGTCCAAGGGCCATCGTGTCTTGGGGTTGCGCCGCCTCCAGACGAGGTCATCGAGTTGTGCTCTGTCACGGACGGGGCGCGTGGGTAATAACTTTTCTGTTTAGGTGTTGGCAGAATGAGAGCGACGCTCGCTACAGGATACTTTTTTCCTCGGAGTTAAAAGTACTTCAGGTGCGGTGTTTTAAGAGCTCATGTTCAGGTTTGTGAAAATGGATGATTGGGAGACATTTCTGTGGTTCCATGACACGTATCTATGTTTAAATGGGTGCGATAATGAAGAATGGAGATTAACTCAGATGGGACAGAACTGTGATTTCATGGATTCACTTGATCATTCCTATTGTTACCGTTTCTTTCTGAACTTTTGAACAGTCTTCGAGTACAAAATTATGTGGAATTTACATAACGTAATTAATTGTTATTTAATTTAATATTTTAAATGTTGAATACGGGAAAATGTAAATTTTCTCATTATCGCTGTTTTACGCTATTTTACTAATTAAGTCGTTACCTCATTATGTTACCTTAGTATTCCAGAGGTTTGTTCAGAAAGGATTTGTTTGAAATTACTATGCTAAAGGGGGGAATTGGTTAAAATATGAATTTTTTAATAACTTTTTCTATCTCAGGAACATATCAGGAGATATCATATCACTTCCATATAAGTGGGCGGAGTCAACTAGTATCGTATAAATTGCTTAAATGGTCGGAAGGTACGTTGTGAAATCGATATCAGCAGATATGAGTGTATTAATTGCGGGTTTTAACTCGTGAATTGTTTATTTTGAGAGTCAGGTATTGTTTGGGTCCCCACTGCTTAGACCAGGCCTGATTTCCACCTTTGCCGACATCGAAAATTATTCCAACTACCAACTCTTTGGTTCACACGTCTGTAACTCACGATGTCCATTCTATTGGCGGGTTAAGCGACACGGATTAACTATCATGGTATGGCGAAGCTTGTTCAATGACGTGCCACAATTCTTGGTGAATTTCTACACCAATAGATGGGCCGAGAACTCGAAATTCAAGTAGGTATTATCAATTTTTTTTTATAAATGCTCGCTAGGCTCTTGCGCAGGGCGGCATCTATTGAAAGAATTATTCGCGAATTTAGTTCTATTTAATAGTTACATTTTATCAACAATACTTTCCGAAACATTTGAAGTTTAATACTAATAAGTACTTGTGAAATGACTTTTTTGTGTTTTATTAAATACAATATATGTTGGTACTTGTTAACACTATAACACGTGCGAACTATTTTTATCGTTATGAGTATGTTGAAACGTTTAATCCGCCTCTGCCTTACGGTCCTTGATCGGAATTGATGGGATGGTCCCTTGCTTAATTCCGGACTGTAAAATTAGTTTATTATCCTCCACGTGGTCATACGCAGTTTGTAACTGCTTTTTCGACAACAAAATTTCTTTATTAATTTTTAATTCTAAAACTAAAGATCTTCAATGAGGATCGAAATAAATTTTTCGTAATCAATCATAAAGATTAAAAAACACGTAATTTAACGTAAATTTTTTTTATCGGAAAATAATATTTATTGGCTTTTGAAGATCTTACATATGACATATTATTTTCAATTTGTTTTTCATTATACTTTTTCTAAGTGACTCACTTCACTCCATGACGTTCTTCGGGGCTTCGTCTCAGCCAGGCTGCAATGGTGGTATCTTTGAAGCATTGACAATTTAGTAATATGTAGTTACTAATCGCAATCCAATGCTTCTCGTATTCACTGATGTCCTATTTTTAACGTGATAAGAGTGTCTAAACAAAATAGTTATGGTACCACATTTAAGAACCAAACGTTAACACAATTTTATTATATTTTTTGTGTATTAAAATCTTCTTAACTGCTAACTGCACTTTTCAAAAAATTTTACATTCTTATCTCTCCAACTCATTCAACATTGCAAGAAATCTACGACATATAGATCCACCTAACGAACTGTACCATCGTATTTATGTAGTTTCCAACTCGAGTAGTCTTTCCGTCTTTATTCAACAATCATTCTGCCTTTAATTTTTCGTGTCCAGTGACATTTTCTTTACTCTGGCTGCGGCGCCAAAAAAAACTTAAAAATCTATTGTTTTTCACCCCGCAGTCTTTCATCTTCGTATTGAAATTTGCCAGTGGAAAATTCCCTTTCTCTCCTCTTATTGTACATTAGCCCCATTGTTCAGAAAACCAGACGGCTTTGTGCTGCATTTCTGGCATCTCTCCCTCAGATGTATTGTAAACACGCTTATATTAAACTCTTAAATCACAAGTCCAACATTTTAACTCCGAGTACGAAGGCCTTAAAACAATCTGGTGTGTGACGCACTCAATTTTCTAACCATACGTATTTACAAAAACAACAACACTTGAGTAAACAGTCTTCATTGCAAAGAAATATAAGTTCGAACATTATATATAGATAAGAAAGATTAATATATTACAAGGCCAATCGTCGATGACACATTAACGTGTTAAGTCTGTTTAAAAATATTTGCCCTCAAAACCCCACAAACATTGGTAGTTACCAACATAACTGAAATTCTAACGCAGTTCCAACGAATACCCTTAATTTCGTGAATATTTATGGGGTTTAAGCATTCTGAGAATCCTTAGCTCTTACGGGATTAAGGGATGAAGGGGAAGTTATCGGATCACTGAGTAGCCAGGACCAGATCACGTGACGTGAGTTGGAGCGGGGGATGCACACGTGTGCTACGTGGTTAGAGCTCCAATTAGCATCGGGCGTTCCCCATTTCCCTGAGAGCTGGTCGACGGACTCTTTAAGAGTGTTCTCCAAGGAACATGTTGGCGGGATTCCAAGAAGCGCTAAAGCAACTCGCGAACTTGGCTATTGCTACTGGTGTAATGCAAGTAAACCGAGAGGACTCTTGAAGGACAATGTCGTAACTTAAGGAATGTCACAGTTAAGACAGATTCACGAGGATTGGGGTGTGTTTGTGTGCGTAGGTTTGTGAGCGTGTGCGCGTGAGTCTCCAATATCTTTTCAGTAAAGACTAAGTATAACTGAAGTGTTCTAACCAAGTATAACTAAGTATTCTCCGGGGTCAACCAAGCCATATCTCTTAATTCACATACAAAAGTTTTCGTTAATAGTCAAGGATACGTATAATCCTTAACTGGCATNACCAAGCCATATCTCTTAATTCACATACAAAAGTTTTCGTTAATAGTCAAGGATACGTATAATCCTTAACTGGCATAGATTCATTCAAAAGAATTGTAAAATCTCTATGGAAGATACGAAAATTTCGATTGTACTGGTAAAATGTGCAAATATCTATTACATCCATTCTTCTTTAATCTTAAGGCTTTAAAACACTAATAATACTGTAAACGTGTTCGTTTAAAGAGAATTTTTAAGAAATGGAAAAATGTATATAGTTCTCTAATATTAAATAGATATAGACTGTTGACTTTTTACCATGTTATTCCAAAGTTCATTGATTTTACTTTAAGAGTTGGTTTACTTATAGTATTATAGGAAACTAACATACTGAGCATACTTTAGAAAGATAATTCTGTAGGTCTATCCTCTCTCACTTGAAAATTTAAGCGTAGATATTTGTACTACACGTATGCATAAAATGATTAGTTGAATCGAAATTTTTTAATCCAAGGGACTAAGCATAATTCTTTGTATATTAAACGCGGCAAACAAAACAGCACCCTATGTGCTTCTTCCATTGCGTCTCGAACTTACAAGTTTGAAACTCATTAAACTTTAGAGTTCATGCGCCAAGAGCTCGAAACCCCACACCGGTGATCCTCCTCAGCCATCTCCTAACGAATAGTGCGTCTGGATTACTTACAGCGTCGTCAATCATTAAATCGTTTTCCGCGCAAACTAGTAACATGTAGCACATGGAAAATACATCAGCGTCTGTACTCGCGTATTTTACTCGCGTGTTTTTGGCGAGAAAAATGGTCTAAAGAAAAGAAACATGTAAGTTATGCGAAGAAAAAAAAACATTGTAAATTCTATTTATAATTAAGCATTTATTTTTGGTGAAATCTGTGAACTAGCGCCCTCGGATTGAAGACGTCTTGCCACCGGGGATGACCCGTCCTTTCCCGGTGAATTGTGGGTAAAAGCTCAGATATTGGAGACTTGTGGGTTTACTGCGTGTGCCGCTTGTGGATCCGTTATCAGACAACCCGAAGCGATCGTAGGACCCGTCACTTAACCCGGGTACAGGTCTTAGGGACAAGACCAATGAGCGGACTTCAATGTTAGTTTTTAATATAAACTTCCGTAAATTATACAAAACTTTTATAAATTTGTACAACCGTTATACAAAAGGGGTGCGATAATTATACGAGTAAATGAGGTGATATAAAAGTATTGACTGATAGGTTAGAAAATTATGTTTTCATTCTTTGGTAATAAAGTAGCTAATAATTTGAATGTCACTTAAGTAATTGTAGCATATACTAAATCTATATACCAAGATAATAACGCACCTCTGTTTCCCATATCCCTCATCCCCATACTTGCCTCCTCAGTGAACGAACGCTCCCCATAAGAAAGCTCACCCACTGCTGAGTTGGCACCGAGCACCATTTTAACGAGAAAATGAAAATGCGAAGCGGCTTTCACGACCCTACCTTCCACCCCCATTCTCTGTACAGTAATGAGATCCGACTCCTTAATTAAGCGTCCCGCTAAGCACAAAAGATCAGAGAATGTAACTGGCCACGCGTGTTCCCCACCTCCCTCCTCCCCACACGTGTGTTCAAGCGAGGGCCGACGTTTTTTAGGGACCCCTCCCTCTTCGTGCTCAGCGAGTGGATTTGCTAAATGAGAGGAAGGTTGCGTTCCAGCGGCGAGTTCACCTTCATTCCACCGCGTAGAATCCTGAGGTGAACCAGGAATGGAATCCGCTCTGTAAATGTGTGGGAAGGATGTTTGACAATGGAAAGTCATGCACGTGAGACGGCTTAGAGAAATTAGATTAGTAAATGAATCCTGGGACTGGAGTGTTTAGGTTACGGACTTGTGGCGTGACACGAGAACGACGTTGTTGCTTCTCCTTCATATTTAATTTTGTTATGCCCCTCTATGGAGATACTGACGAGCGAGAGAAATTTCTAGCATGCTTTGGACACGCGATAGGAATGTTCATTTCATGGAACAATCTAAGTTGTAATAATAAATGGAGACAACTCACGAATGGAGCTTCTACGAAATTAAATGGAACCTTGTTGTTTGAAATGCACCGGATATCACATTCTTTTGATTTGAGTTGATTAATAATCAACGTTGACATCTCGCTAGGAGAAATGGCGCATCGGAGAGATTGCGCACTGAAGGGATCACGGGGTAGGAGTGGAGCGATCGTATAGCGGCTCCAGGTAGTTGTACAACAACAGTAGTAGTGTAGTGTCCATTGGAATATGCACGTTGATTGTTTCGAGCGTCTAGAATAAAACATTGCTATTTTGTTTGGTTTTTCCAAATTAATTATTTGATTTTTCATAACTCTTCCTCTTAATATCTACATAATGTCAATAATATAACGTATTTTAAAATTAAATGATTTATCAAAAGCTTTCTCTTAAATCCTGTTACTCCGCAGTTGAGCATAGGGCGTCCGTGAGAACTTTCCATCCAGTGCGGTTATCAGCCGCGGTCTTAACTCCTTTCCATGTCAAATCACATTTCTCCATCTCCCCCTGGACGGATCTTCTCCAAGTACCCCTCGGTCGCCCTCTCCCACGCTGACCATGTGGGTTCCAGTCCAGCAATTGCATCGGCAGCTTTTCTAAGAGTATGACCTATCCATCTCTTTTCTCGTTTCTTTATTTGTTTCGCGATAGGTTCTTCCTCAGCCAATTTCCACAGTGTTTCATTTTCTATTTTTTCATACCTATCTTATAGATTTTCCGCAAGCATCTATTAACAAACCTTTACAATTCAGATTGTGCAAAAGAGTATTCCATCTCCATATCTCCGCTCCATATAAAAAGATGGCTTTAACTACACATCTGAAGATGTTCATTTTTGTTTTCCTTGAGATACACTGGTTCTTCCAAGCAGGTTGCGGATTTAAAAATGTTGCATTGGCTTTGTTTATTTTATATTCTCATAAGCTACTAATAGACTAATGTTGCGAACACAACGGTTATTTCTAGGGGCGGTTATGTTGAAATGACAATCCGCGCCATCTCTCCTACCAAAATAGGAAAGTTAGCGCATCTGATACTTAGGAGAGGTTGCGCATTGTTCCTATTAGTTTCCATGAAAGGAGAGAAGACCCCATGAAGGACGGAAATCGTAGGGCAATGAGAATGGACTAATTATATGTTAAACGTATTATCAAGTAACTTAATGTTATATTGTAAATTTATCTGGTTTCGTTTTTTGTTATGCTTTTAATTTTTTCTCTATAGTTAAAATTCTCTAATTCTTATATTTTTTCATTTTTCTTATTTTTTAATCATTACATTGAAATACTTGTTTACAAAAACCTTACAACAATGTCATTTAAGTGTAATCATTATTGTTAACAATTTCATTGTAGTTATTATTAANTCGTACGCAGGGACACCAACCCTGTGAGGGGAGATTGCTCAAAATAATTTCTGGGTTTATTACAACTATGGTATTCAATTACAGTAAACAACAAAATAAAAATGAAAAATCATAACAAACAAAGGTAATCAAAATGTTCATGGCTAGTTTAACAAAAAATAATATTGAGATTTTTAAAAATCATTTTATTTAAAAATGTGTGCAGAAACTCCTACATTTACATAAGTTTCCATGAGTCTGTATGGATGGAGAAAACATCACAATGACAGTTCCGCAGCCGATTTCGATATCACACGTTTACTTCTGGGGACGTTTTAGAAATTAAACCGAGTGTGAAGGTATAAAAGAAGAGATGAGTGAGTGAAAAGACGGTAAGTGGTAGAGAAAACGGTATTATACAGAGAAAACAATGAATTTTTAATTTGCCATTCTGTTTTTACGGATAACATTTTACATGAACGGCTAATGGGACATTCTTCAAGACTGTCCTTTTCACAAGTATTCTTTACGTAGGATTATGATTACTTAAATAGTAATATGCCTTACTTGTACTCAATCTGTGCATCCCCTCATCCAGACTACTAAATCTCCTGTAAAATGAGTAACGAGTCTGTCCTGGAGTCAAATTGACGGAGTGAGATGCTGGACTCATCTTCTCCTAGAGCCGAGGCCTAGTTATTGCGGATCTATACCCTCCGCGCGTTTTATATTCACCCCTGTCCAAAATTCAAATACGAAGTATACTTGAAGACGTGTGATTTCCTAGGTTTCTTCGAAATTCAATTTAAATGAAAAATGAAATAAAAATTAAGTGCCAAAAAAAGGAGCTACAAACTGCGCATGACGACATGCAGGGCAATAAACTAATTTACTCTCAGTAAGCAAGTGAGGAACCACCTCATATATTTCGAGCGAATTTAAATATATATCAAAAGGATATTTAACAAATACACACTCTTATCAAGTTATATTTACGAAAATATATCGAAACTAGCTAAACTACTGTAAATTCGAGGCGAATAAAAACAATTGTATTAATATTATTGTGAGTATTATAGTTCTATTTTTTGTATTGTAGTATTTGTATATGGGAAGTGAAGCGTACTATCGATGCTTAGCTACATGGAGTGATAGGTAGGAGGTGGGAGGTAGGGCTATTGTTAGTAAGTGGTACACTTAGCTGGGTTTACCAAGAACTTGGCCCTCGTAGAGGAGTTAGTAATAGTATCGCGTAGTCGCAGACAGCGGGTGCTCACGCAACCAAGCGAGTGACGCAACCACTTCCAAACGGGTAACTCAGCGGAGTAGGGCTTATATAAACCCACCGCCCGTGTCGTTCGGGGGAGAACTACTGCTACTCTTGCGCTATTCGCCAGTGTACGATCGTGTTCGACCAAAACTAACGGTCCCAACACGTTCCTTCCCAAATCGTCGTTTGGTCTGACTTCACGGTCCCAAACACGCTCCTTCCCAACTCGTCGTTTGACTTGACCTCGCGGTTCCGCCCAACATTCACCCTTCCTGTTCGTCGGATCCGTACCATATAATCGTCCCTTCTGCCGAAAGGACAGTGCGAGACCCTCTAAAATAAATTGCTGTTTGCTATGACTGGAACATTCCCTATTTCATTTGCTTCCTCATCCTTCCTTAGGCCATTAAATAATAGGGAACAGCTCTTGAAGCCTGAGTGCCCTTCCTAGTGATGAGACTGAGCCAGAATAACACCATCCCTCTCGAGTGCCATTAGGCGAGGGGAAAAAGATAGGACAACGCCGGCTCACGACGTTTAGGGTAACTAAAGGGAAAACCAATGAAGGTCACCTCACGACATCTGGTGTGGGGTTGCCTAACTGCACACATCTCTACAACTGGTGTCAGTATGGGGTTCATCTCCAAGAACGCATCACAACCCCAAACCTCCTCACGACATCTGGTGTAGGTGTGCGGTTTATTCACTATAACCGAAGGTGATTACCTTTGCCCCCTGCATATCCTCGCGACATTCCCGGGTGTGGGGTTGTTTAGTTGTACCCAATCCTCCTCACGATAATAGCAAGAATTCGTGACACTAGGAGTAGAAGGAGGGTTCATTTTTCAATTATCACAGCTGGAACTATAATGTGAAAAGTTACATATTTTTTCTGGCCACGTCGGGAATTCAACCGGCAGTGACTTGGTGGTGAGCGAGCACGCTAACTCCTTAGCCACCGAAGGTGTTAGTTCTAATTGGATCTCTCTCCTGTTTCAGGTGCAGCTGGGCAGCTGGGTGCTCATGGTCCTGTCTTCCTGCTGGAGCCTCCTCCCGTGCTAAGCTTCTCCAACGCCACGGGGTCGCAGGTCTCGTGTTCCGCACATGGTTCACCGCCTCCAGACGTCGAATGGCTGCATGCTGATGGCTCCCTCGTCACTGCGGTCCCTGGGTTTCGGTGAGTACGGGTTCATAACTAGCTAGATTCCCGGTGTTGCCCGGAATTTTTCTTAGACTATTCTTCTTTTATTCAGAAAAAAATAAAATATATCTATATTGTAAGATCAAATACTATTACCCTCTGTTTTTTTAAACACATTCAGCATACCAATTCTTTAAATTCATAATAATACAAATTTAATACAAAACTTGACTCTTCAAACTACACCATCTCGTGGNATTAAATATATCTATATTGTAAGATCAAATACTATTACCCCCTGTTTTTCTAAACACATTCAGCATACCAATTCTTTAAATTCATAATAATACAAATTTAATACAAAACTTGACTCTTCAAACTACACCATCTCGTGGGAATCGTACCGGTGGCAATTTCACTTCCGAGACATGACGCGGCTGCATCATTCCATTAAAATTCTTGTAAAGGGTACACTATTCTTCGAAATTTTACGATCTAAAGACTTTTTGTCTTTGTTAAATAGAAAAAAACAAATAATCCGTTAAATTTGACGATTATTGATTTTTTTATGTTAAATTACTCTCTTAAATTGGAGTATTTTAACATTTCTATTTCTAATAACGTTTTATCGATAATTTGGGTTCATTTTTGTAGATAGACATGGAAATCTTTGAGACAAACAATATAGTCATCTTTAATTCTCACCTATCTCCAACTGCTTAGGCAGCGTAAGATAGTATAACTCTCTCTTTTCCCGATTTCATCAACATTTATTTCAAAAAATATTTTTGTCTTTCTTATCGCACATTAACTTCTTGTCACACATAGCAATGTTCATCCTAGACATCTCAACTATCTCCTTTTGCCGAATTTCATCACAATCGGTTCAGTCGTGAACAGACACTTTCAAGCATTTATAACTTAGTATGGATTTCGGTTGTTCTTTTTTGGCTAATTATACATTTTTATTGTTTTTGAATGTTTTAAAAAACGAAACTGAGTTAACATACGAAATTAAAGGTAAACACCAAAGTTCGTAAATCGATAGTTTAATATAATAGGCATAAAAACACATTTTGTATATTACTCATCAATCAGTAAATTGTAGTACCGTAAATACCATTCAAAATTAGTAACAGAAGATAAAAATCTATAAATTTTGCTTTAAATTAATATAATTTGCACTCATGGAATATACTCACCCTCAATACTGAAATAATATAGATGTATTGATATTCTATGTGTAATTTAATGAAGTTGAATTTGTAAATAAATGTCTCGGCTTAATGATAATCATGCGTGTGATACGATATTTTTGTATGTGTTACTTAATCTCCGATAGTCGAAAATTTAAGCTCCTTATAATTTGTAATTATACAATAAAAATAAATGTGTAATCCAGTATTATTGTGGAAATATGCGAAATGTACAATTAATGTTCAGAGAAATGAATAATATCGTTTATTAGGCGATGAATTCAAATTAAATGTAAATTTTACGATGCGCTATTGTTGTATTTGACGAGAACATGGCCTCTTCTCTCCACACCGCAGCTACTTTCGAAGTATTGTTATAAAAAGTTAAGTGTTAACTTCTGAAAAATAAAATATTGATTTTGATATCATTCTTTATTGAATTTTGTAGTATATATTTCGATAATGACTTACCATTCTCGTTGTATTGGCACCATTGGTACAATACATCGTACTACTGTAATAATACTACGGTAATGCACAACATTAACAATGAAGTAAACGACGAATTGAAAACAAGTAGTCATGAATATTTCAGTGTAAGGTCTCAAATGTAAAATATACGAGTGTGCAGAAGTATTCAATTCAATTCAAAAGGGCTTTATTTTAACAAAAAAAATGTACAATATATATGGCGAGGCTTAATACCCGTGCGCCGTAGAGAGGCCCTAAAATGTACTGTGGGCTGTGGATACTATACCCTAGTATTCACTCTCAATGAAATGATACAGTAACTAAAGATAGAGGTATTAGAATATTTCGAATATTTGGAAGGTAAATGATATCAGTAGCGGAAAAAGAAATTAATAACTATTAATAAGTTATAATAAGAAAAATGTTTTACTGTCCTGGCTATTTTTCTAATATTAACTTTAATTTTTAATCTCAGCTATTGTTATATTACTTAAGTGACTGTTTCGTTCATTGAGCACCGTTGGGAACCACGCATAACCAACGGTTAGGGCAAGCGCGATAAGCATAAAAAGAATCTGGTTGGTAACTGGAAACCTGTAGCAGAACAAAAAAATTCGGCGGCAGAATCAAATAAATTGATAGAAAGAATACATACTTATCTGCGGGGCAAATAACATATGCATACATACCAACATACCCAAATAAATCTTGTTTATATATTTACCTATATCCGCACATGTACATATTTTTAAATCAATGAAAACAGACTAAAATAGAATACTAATATTACTACTACTATCACTTATTATAATAATAACAACAATAATAATTTAAATATATTTAAATGAAGTGTGTTCATTCTGGTCAATCTCCTTCATCAGTTTCGCCTCCTTCTTTTTTCGAACCGAACTCAGAAACTTGCCAAGGAGTAAAGTGCAGAAGTAAGTCATGGATCACTTAAACATTAGCATTTTGATCAACTCTTCAATACACTTTCAACGTATTGAATTGTCGTATGAAAATTCAGAATAAATTTAGATTTGAAATCGTAAGTTCAGGAATTCAGAAAATCAATAGTGTTCGTTCAATGCTAAACATCTCACAATTATTTCTTTTGTCTGTCATCTCTCGCGAAGGGAAGAAAAGTTCACAGTGTGAAAGGTTTTCCGACGCGCTTATATTCAAAATTGGACCTGTTATGTATTTCTAAAAGAAGCGCCAAAAATCATTTTGAGATAATTGAGAATTAGATTTGTAAAGACCATGCTTATAAACTTATCTTGGAAGTAGTTGCTAGGAATTTTTTTTTACCGCAGTTCAAATAATTTCCTCGCAGAATGCGTTGCCTCCACATTTAATGAATGTGATTTACTGACTTTTCACGAATACTTTTTAGTACGTAAAATATCACACTAAACAGTTGATATCATCTAAATATTTTTAAAAATTCTTCACTGACATTAAATATATTCGAAACGAAACAAACTCGTCGTTGATCTGTGTAATAGATCTCGTGGAATCAATAATGGCTATAAAATTGTCAGTTGTGTTCTCTGCTTTGACACCCGCTGCGCGCGCGTTTATATGTAAAGTGAAGACTGCGAGTGAACAGATGACAGACGCAAACAGTGTGTCATCACAGTGCGCTACCGTATTCCGTGAACGCATTCGCCCTCTATTGATGTCGCAACGAAAATATCAGCCATAATAAAAGGTTGCGAGTTCNGATGTCGCAACGAAAATATCAGCCATAATAAAAGGTTGCGAGTTCCTTTCAGGACGTCAATGAAAGAGAGACGTGACAGACATAACCGCATGACTGCGCGCGGCCTGCTTATTATTACGGGCGGGGAATGTGGTTTGTCTGTACGAGTATTGGTAACGCTTCATTGTTCTCCGTGTTCAGCAAAGCGAACTTTTTTTAACACAAAATATATTATTCATGTCATATGTATACAACATACTCCTCCGCAGGTTCGAGACACAGGGTATGAAGATGACGTTTTCTCGAGGGCAAGATCAACTAAAGATATGCCGTGTTTCCTGTAATTTTGTTTTTTTATTTTTATGTGATGCTGATTGGTTATTAATTTCTATATTATTTTTCTATTTTTCGCTGACTCTTAAATAAATTGATGTTGATGTTTTGCAATGATTTCTCATCCAGGAATGCATTTTTTAAACTCCGGTTTTCGTAGCTCGTGAGACTTTTGAAAGGTGAAAATTAATGAAATAGTAATTAACTCTCGAAAACAATTGTCTAATAATTATCATGTATGCTCTTAAATTTCCTAAAATGATTTGTATATTTAGGAACTGGTCTTCTTTCTTGGACTGCTCCCTCAAGATTTGAGAATCGTTTTTTACGAATTTTCATTATTAACTAAATTAATTATAAGTTATTAAGTAAACTAAACTCACTAAAAGTTAGTAATATTTTTCTAGTCGAAATTTTCGTTGAAGATTTCTCTCCGCGGTGGTTCAAAGATGAGGCTGTATTTGCATAATTGCTTTCGCTCGTTTGGAGGCTGCGCCCGTGCTAATCTCCGAGCGGAGTACGTTCATGATTGCTATCGGCTTAGTATTTTATTTACGCGATTCGACGAAAGTGACTTGACGTAAATCAATGCCTATTTAACGCGTAATAAAAACCCAATGCTTTTTAAGAGGTCACCATTTCTTCCTAGAAAAGATTCTTTAAGTTAAATGTTTGAAACGTTTGGTATCCGTTCGCTCATTAAACAACTGAAGAAATGTACGACTAGCGGGAAAGAGTTTCATTTCTTGGTACCGAGATACGTCAGTCAGTAAGTTTCACGTAGCGATATCCCTCTCTCGCACGCACTGGACACTGGATGAAACTTGCCAATAAAAATTACAACGATCGATATCATCTACTCGAACTAGAAAATAAATTTGATTAAAATCTCATTACAATCAAGCTAACGACCAAGTTGGGAAGTTGGTAACCCTGGAAACATTTCTAGCATGCATTAACTAGTAAGCGAATGTGATATCTGTCTAATTTATTTATTGTCAAAAAAGCAGTACAAACTGCGTATGACCACGTGGAGGACAATAAACTAATTTACTCTCCGGAAGCAAGCAAGGGACCATCCCATCAATTCCGATCAAGGGCCCCAAGGCAGAGGCGGATTCAAAAATTTAAGCAAAAGTTCCTACATAAGATAAAAAGTTAGCTGCTAGTTATAATACATATATAATGTCAATATGTTTGTAAATTTACATGTACAAGTTATTATCGAACTATAGATTATTCTGAGAGTAGTGTTTAAAGATCATAAGAATTGAAATAACACTAAATTGACGATTTATTGTTACAATAAACATGCCCCTAGACAAAACCTAGAGAACCTGTATAAGAAATCCGCCTCTACCCGAAGGAAAACCGGAGCAAAACTCGGGACAGGTTTAGTTATTCTAGTTAGTCTTAGAAATACGTCTTAGAAAGAAGAGTATTACCCTGTGAAGAGACACAAATTGACAATACTTTATCGTTATTACAGCTACTAAATATTGATAGGTAAATAAATATAATATTAAATTAATATAGAAATTTAATGTCAAAAATGTAGTTACAAACTGTGTATAACCACGTGGAGGACAAGAAACTAGTTTACTCTCCGGAAGCAAGCAAGGGACCATCCCATCAATTCCGTTCAAGGGCCGTAGGGCAGAGGTTGACTTAACATTTCAGCACACTCCCAAGATAAGAATAATATTTTATGTTCTTCATTCTTGAAAATATTTATTTTTGTCTAACATAGTTGTACCTTTCTCACTTCTTGGAGACTTGCAATTTTCTCTGCTTATCTCAATCCCGCAGTCTTCGATTCTTCATCATCCATCGCATCGCTGAATTCCACTGTTTAGCATGCTTCTCTTATCTGCCGCAACGGGGCCCGGTCCCGCAGTGCATTTTCCAAAGAGACTGTATTCGCGTGGGCATGATTACGAAAATCCAATTCCCCTTCCCTTCGTGCAAACTCTTTTTTCCTACTTCCCCATCTCAATCTCTCTTTCCCAGGAGGCCCCGAGTCGCGACACGCCCGTCACCTCGCCCCCGCCCTCGCCCGCCGCCTGGGGAGCTACCGATGACAGGACGAACACCGATGATACCACTCTTGTTCCCGCACCCGTCAACATCGCGGAATTCCTGAGTTACGTGTTCGACGTGTACATACCGCAAAAGTACGACTGAGGCTCATCAAATTCAACTGTAAACGTCGATGTCGCATCGAGTCCGATTTTTTACATTCTGGTAACATCGTAATATCATTGTAGAGACGATGTATCCGTCGAATGTATGTGAAATACTTTTTGTTAGTATTCTATTTTCATATAATAATTTTGGGTGGGATATACCGTCACCTCAAAAGAAACTGCGTTTTTTTTTTCGCGGAATGTGGAAACAAATTTAAAACTATTCTGATATTACTCTCATCTGAGTTGCATATTTTATCATTTCACTCATGTTAAATTTATTAGTAATAAAAATCTGAATGATAAAATAAAAAGACTACTTTTGGCACGAGTTTTTTTTTATTACAAAACTTATTACATCCACTTGTTTCGGGTTATTTTCAATTTAATTATCGTTCAAAAAATATCAAAACCAAAAATCAATAAAATTCTACACTGTGTCATGAACATTTACTCCTAAACTTGAGACACATTTTTCAGAAGAGGAAAAACTCCAACACGAACAAAGGTGGCGCTTGCAGCGGCATCGGACGCAATCTTCCAATTATAGATTGTTTAGAAGATGCAGAAAGTTTCGGCTTGCGAGATAAACTTGTGTTTCAGAAATAGCAATAAAATAATTTAAATGATAAATAATAGCAATAAAATATTTTTGTGTCTTAAATTAGAAACATGTTGATAATCTATTAGTATTATGACAAGTAGATAACTTTTTGTCTTATCTAGAAATTTTACTGAATTTTTTCAATCCGCCTCTGCCTTAGGGCCCTTGATAGGAATTGATGGGATGATCCCTTGCTTGCTTCCGGAGAGTAAAATAGTTTATTGTCCTCCACGTGGTCACACGCAGTTTGTACTGCTTTTTTGACAATNAACATTTTTTTTTAAATGTGTCATGAGAATGATATAAAATAGTTTTTGACAGCAAATATAGTTCAATCACGAAAAATGAGTGTGTTACATTTGCTTACAGTGCCTAAACGGCAAGAGATAGGTGACACCTCTGAATGGCAATATTGTTTGCTTCAAAGAGTTATACAAACATTCTGCAACAGCGTACGCCTATATACAAAAAATAACCTAAGTTATAGATAAAACGTTATAAAAAATAGAAGTTTTAAAATACTTCAATTTAAGAGAGTAATTTAAGAAGTAAAAAACAGTCATCATCAAATTTAATGGATTATTTATTTTAAGCGCTTAGTAAAGATAAAAATGTCTTTAAATCGTAAAATTTCGACGAATAGTTTAGAATTTACCAGAATTTTAATGGTTCAGCCGCGTCATGCCTTGGAAGCGGACATTTGATCGGCGCGGCTCTCGCGAGATGGCGTAGTGTATACACTCAGGTTTTATATTAAATTGGTATTATTATGAATTTGAAAAATTAAGATGCTGTACTTTAAAAATGCAAGTGAAAGTATTTTGATCATAGTTTTTTTTTGGAGTAGAATGAATTGGGTTACTATTGAGTTCTTCATCTCAATGATTTATCCTTTGATGATGCACTACATCTTTGCACTAACCAAAATGTTATTCATTTAACTGATTTATTAATTAAACCAAATCTCATATTTTTCAGTAATGCTTTTATTTTATTTGGAAAAATATAAACTTCCAGGATCTTTAAATGAACTAACAGTATATGGGATATGGAACTTTTCTCGGATGCAAATTACGAATGATGTGATTTCAACAATGTCACTGATTTAAAGGATTTCATCCTATGAGCGACGAATACTAATTTCATGCATTTTCTGTTGGTCTGATTATTTTTCCTTACATCTGTTTTGTATAAAAAGGGCACAATGTTGATTTTAATTTCAAGACTAAAGAACTTTACGTGACAGAATTAGGAGAAATTAGAAAAGTAAGAAAGCGCGGTGTAAGAGCAGAGATACGAGTCTCTGCCTCCTCGTGGCGGGGTACAACTTAGGTCACGGCTAAAAGACGTCAAGCGAGTGTTGCAATGACTTACGCAAAACGGTTAAAGCACCCTTCTTTTGGCCAAATTGAACTTTAAAAAATTCTGTATATATTTAAGGAAACGCTTCATCATTTTGAGAAGCTACAGTAGTTAGAAATTTCTCATCAGTATTACCATACCTAGGAGAGTCTCTAGTTCAATGAGTATGAGGAAAATTATGAGGTGGTATTGCTATATTAGATTTATAGATTTTATAGATTTCATATAATACTTCCCCATATTACTTAAGGGTTCATTACAATCCATCAATCATTTTTCCATCAAACGGACTGTTGAAGACCCTTAGGTATCAAACTCGACATACGTACAATCCTTTTCTATCCTTTTTTCATCCATTTCACTTGGATTTTCTTCTCCTACTTTTATGAAAACCACATCTATTATTGGGAACATTTGCACAAGATAAAACGATTTGCAGTGCCTCACCACTACCAATAGTTTCAATTCATTTTCACAAAACAAGATGTACCTGATTTTAATCAACATGAAGTGTGCGACAGTGGCTTAGATTACTTTGATTTTCCATTGACTTCTTGAAGATCATCACATGATAGATTTAACTTGACGAATTGAGTTAACATAAAGGGACAGACGTTTACTGTAAAGGAGCGAATCCTGTGCTCCTTCTGAAGCGGATAACCCTGACGTAGATCGTCTGACGCAGTTACGACTGGCGCGAAATTGACATTTCCTTTAGGATATCAGAGTACGTTTCACAATGAATGCAAACCATGCGGTGGTTTAAATGGAAATGTTGTATGTAGTAATATATGCAATATATATTATTTTAATAAATAAACACAATGAATATATATTATTCACTTAGATCTAACACTGATTGTCCTGAGATACTTTAGAGGATACCAAATATGCACATATTATTCTAGATAATCACTATATCTTGATAGATATTGAGACTTGATTAATAGCGAGAGTTGAATCATGTCACCGTGATAAATGGAGGGAGATGATGAACTTATTTCACCAAATATGTTTTTCACTGTTATTAATGTTTGTATTGGTTTGACAATTTAAGGATATTAATTCTGGATGGAATAATTAGAATTATTTGAAATGCAGTGGCCCTGAATATGATACTAAA
>NNCF01128771.1:105017-125142 GCA_002313205.1 Laupala kohalensis
TTATGTGAAGCGGACAATCCTCTGAACGTTTGAGCTACGTAAACAAATTTTAGAAGCAAAATTGTATATAATGACAGTGAAGAACATCAAGTGCATAGCCTAAAGGTGAAATGAAAACAAAAAAAATTAAGAGATTATCTGGTTTGTTTATTACGAATTCTGTTTAAAATGAATTATCTTAATTTTTAAATAATTTGTTATTACGTACATATTAGCATTCAATACTGAAAACTGTACATGTTTTTGTATATTTTCTTAATAGTATTTAATTTTTGTAATTAAGAAAAAGTAGAGTAATATGTAAACAAACATTTGGATTTAGTGTATTGTGTAATAACCTCGGGCAATTCCGGGCAAAAAGAGCTTAAAAATTCAGTTGACAGATGTTTTAATACTCTCGGTAGGGTAAAATATATCAATTTTCGGTACCAATAATTCTCTGACTGTTGATGTAATTTTTATGTGTATTCGACAAAGCAAAAAATACTTTTATATACATACACGTTTCAGTAATAGGAAGAAGTGAGGATGATGCCCTGAGAAAGACGTTGTATTAAACGTCGAAACGTAGACAGAAATTCGTCTTTTAATTTTTTGACCTTCATCCTGAGTGTGTGGGTATATATAAAATATTTTTTGCATTGTCAAATAAACATAAAAATTACATCAACAGTCAGAGAATTAATGGTACCGAAAATTGATATATTTTACCCTACCGAGAGTATTAAAACATCTGTCAACTTATATACGCTTAAATACTAAATGATTATTGTTCAGACATTTTTTGATTATCGCACCATTAGACAAGTGAACAATCTGTGGACTATATGTTCTTTGTGCCAATTGAGTGATCTCGATTTGGGGCATCTATGAACTTTATTCCCGCCAGAACAACGTCAGAGAACGAGTATTACGAGTAACATAGACAATCGATACACGGTCGGCCTGTGACGTCACGCTATCGATCGATCCAGTAAACCAGAGCTAGCGAGCGAGCCCTTCACCGCTACGAGGTAGCCTCCGACGAGTGATCGCTCTCATTTACTGCAATTTACTCGACGAGTCGTCATCACATCTTACCTGGCGCCAACGCGTGTGAACAGCGCGCTTCTTCGATGCTCACTTGCCACAACTCACGCGTGAAGTTATCATTATCATATCAGCACTTCTTATCTGGCCACGCCATGCCACAACGTCTACGGTCAGATATCCTAACCGCGCCTGCATCACCGGCCCACGAGGATACCTTGACCGTTACAACATGTAACCGGCCCACGTGACGATTTCGCGGTCAAATCGCTCCACTCACCACACCATAGTTGGCCGCGGACTGCACTCTAGCCGTTCAACTCAAAATCATCAACCCAACGCCATCGAAACTGAATCTCGGAAGAAGCGGATCGTCTCACGTCATCCCAGTAACTCACCGTAATTTCAGCTTTGTATTCTTTTATTACTTCCAAGTTTGAAGCCATTAAACTGTTTTGTTGGCAGTCCAGTGTTCAACCACACTTCATCTACCTTGCTCATTTTCTGTAATTTGCCTGTACATTCATGGTCCTTCGAACCTCATCAGCTCAGTCTGGAATTTCACCCAAAATTTCCGTACAAATGTTATGTTTCTTTTCAAATTCTGGATCACGCTGGTTAGCACTGCTTGTATACAATAATTACGTATCAAATATTTCGGCACTCGATAAACTTCCACGAACTCATTGTATATTGCAACTATTAGAGATCGAATACGTGACCTGATTTCATCGGAGAATGCTTCTCGCGCAGGATTTCAATATTGTCGACAACTCGACAGGAAATCGAAGCCGATGCTCGGCACACGAATTTCTCTCGTCTCATTCCGCCGCGCCGTTTTTTCTTAAGAGGAATCCGCGCGTAATATTGCCTCTGAAGCACTCCTTCTCCCTCCAATCCCCCTCCGATCCCAACCCTTTGGCATCGACTCTTTTGTTTGCCTGCAACGACGACGAATGTTCTGTGTCGGTTCGACCCGTTCGTTCTACGGTACCCGTCAGGAGAGTAACACCGATGGGTCTGCTGACCAGTTGACCCATCTGATTGGTGCTGCCGTTTCGTGACATTCATTTTCTTTATTATATTATATATTTTTGTAGTGTTTGTAAATGGGAAATGTTGTATGCTATGAAAGCGTATCTACATGGAGCGATAGGAGGTAAGAGGTGGGTGGTAGGGGAAGGGGATTGTTAGTACACGGGCCGTTTAGCTGGGCTTCCCTACAACTTGTCTCACGTGGAGGGGTTAGTAGGAGTGGTTAACTATAGTTATTGACACTAGGAGCAGTAAGAGGTGGATAGCAGAAGGAAGGTTCTCTTTTCAGTAATGACAGCCATATGAACTGGTTCATTAATGTGAAAAGCTACAATTTTTTTCTGATCCCGCCGGGAATTGAACCCGGGATGACCTGGTGATGAGCGAGCACGCTAACACCTTAGTCATTGGAAGATTGACGCACCACTTTCCAAGGTCAGGCTCCTTAGGCAACGCCACCTAGGCTACAAATCCTTACAACTCGCGCCTCACGCAACGTATTAAGGCTTTACGTTATTAACAGCATTAAGTGCATATAAACTATTTTACATTTAGCAGACGTAAAATACTTTTTGTTCTGAGTACTTAGATCGGATTTGAAGAGATCTTCTCTTGTTTCTATCCGTATAAACAATTAGGTTTACGCCCTCCGCGTAGTAATGTACTGCTTTTAAGTGTTAATATTTTATTTATTTTGTCGAACATATAGTCAGATCAATGGTGAACGTAACAAATATGTATGCATAAAATGTTTTCCCTGTAACGCACCAACACTGCGAAACAATTTTTTAAATTATTATGTACCTGTTTTCCGAAGGGGAAAGCGAAGTTTGGTGTCTCTGTCTCTCTCGCACATCGACTGGGTTGGGGGAACTCTATTCCCCTCTCTAACTGCTGACTGCTGAGCTTTAGCCGTCGCCAACCCTCTCTCCTTCCCTCCACAGCGCGTGTGCGAGAGAGAAGGGCGACACATCACAGTGAGGTCGTGTTATCATGGACCTCCTACAACAGAGACCGCTGAGTCTATTTATATTTACATCCGTGGGACAGATGTGGTAATTAATGACTGTCGGCGCAACTGTTACTCTCCTTTACGTACGTTTACACTTGTGTACACGTATAAGCGATTTGTATGAGTTATATGTATAAGCAAGTTTTTGACGATGTGTATGACTCGAGACACTTCTACGACAGTGTTTACGCAATGCGATTTGTATCAGGGAATTCTTGGTGAATCGCGAGGGAAGAACACAAATTGATACACTAATCTACTAAAGGAATAAACTAATCTAAACATAACCAATTAATATAACATGCACTTCTCAACACGAAAGATTTCACGAATCAATAGATTTTGTGAAATACATGTTACGACAATGATATAACCTACAAAAGCACAGCTAGAACGTAAATGAACATGGCGGAGCGGGTACTGGCGATGAGTTCTGCGCATGCGCATACGCTTTTGCGACTTGTACGCGCATACATGTATATCCTGAACGAAGCTCATACAAAATGTATCAGGATTTGTGTGAGGTCCTGTTTGAGCGACTCTTCCAAGAGTTACTATACTGCCCTAGCTCATACAAATTGACATGAATCTCAGACAAGTCGCTCATACTTGTATATAAGTGTAAACNCCGCGGTGTCGTCGCTTCCAGCGCCGCGGCGGCGTTTCCTTCGTTCAGTCGTTCTCTCGCCCGTCACATTAATTCCCACGTAATTGCGGAGTTAATTGTTGGCAACGCCTGAGAGTGTTTCCGACACAGGGCGCTGCGCTGCTCGGCGCTGGGGTGGCATCCCTCGCAGTGCGTAATGGCTTTGCTGGAATTGCGACGAGGAGAGGAACGAGTCTGGGATTATTCTTTTCTTTTTAATGGAGGAAATTGGGGACTGTTTCTTAATTCCGGAAGTGAGTTATGTTCACGTTGATGCAATAATTGTTTTAGGTGATTTATCCCACCTTTTTGGGTTTATTATTTATATCACAGAACAAAACTCAATCTATGGACTACCTAAAATATTATTCTTTATCTAAATCATATTTAATTTTTCTTTGTTGATTTAATCACTACTCGATTCATCTACGTAAAAAAATATATTAATTAAGGAATTAATTCGTGTACTTGCACCAGATGTATGACGCATTCCAGATTAAATTGACAATTTAAATTATTTTCGGTTCTAAATATAAATTAAAAAATGAAATGCACGGACTTCCACTTTTATGACTTCATGAGAAGACTTTTCCTTTCTTCTGGTGCTCGATTCATAAAACAAGAGGTTTCTCTGGCGCGTCAGAAATGTTATTACTTCGTAGAACACTTAAGAAGATAATTTCTTCTAAATATATAAAACTCTTTTTGTGACGAAGGCTCCGCGCAGTCTCGTCAATTACGCGGCGTGTTGTGTTTCTATTTCATAAAATATTTCGTTTCCTTCGAAAGAAACCCTAGTGAGATGTATATTGTCCGGTCGAGTACTCGCCACGCCCACCTCTCTTTCCCCGCTATGTCCATTGCTTCGCTTTTGCTGTGCTGCTCTCGTAGGCCGACGGACGCGACGAAGGGAGTGAGGGAGGGAGGGGGAGCGGTAGCTCGGCTGCGCTCTAATTCCACGCCTTGTGTAGTTTTCAAAGAGGAAAGAGCGGCCATTGTTCTGCCACCTGTTGTGTCACTAAATCTTTCATCAGCTCTCGCGAGCTCCGTCCCTTTCTGGCTCTCCTCTGCTTTGTCTCCTCGTACTATGTCGGTGGCGCTAGTAAAGAAGAACTAGGGGAAGCTAGTAGGAAGAAGGGAATGTGGAAACAAAGAAATTGAGATGTTCGGGGACAGAAGAAAGGGAACATGGGAGAAATTCGGAGCGTTAGAAGTAAACGGTAAATTAGTAGACCCGCGCAAAAAAGATTTCCCAGGCACAATAACATGAGAGTAACAGTAAACTTATTGAGTTGTGATAAGTTGCTATAAGAGTCCTATTCAACTATTATCGAGCAACTATTATTGTTTTTACTTTCCGTTTACACAGAGAAAGTATTGTAATCTTTCGAGAGAAAAAATTTGAGATCTCTTCAGATCTTTACGAATTAGCTCCAGGAGAGACTATTTTCAATTTTGGCGATAATGTCCAATGTGTTTGTGTGAAGAATTTTGTTCCCCCGATAACTCACGAACAAATCCATGCATCGAAACCAAACTGGAGATTTGACTTTGAATCCATTTGAAATAGACGCCCTTTTCTAGACGCTACTTCTGAACAGAAGTAATTTGAATTTATGAGAGAAAGGAGAAACAACTCACAAATCAGAAATATCCGAACAATATTGGTCTCCCGAAATTCCAGTGAAGTGTAACTCTCATATTCTTCCATCTGTTTAGTGACTATTACATTAAGAAGCATGGATGTGAGATAGCAGTAGAGATTTAAAAAAACCAAAGTTGTTTTATGTCTTTAATCCCACCTTGATAGGTATCAGTCCCTCTATAAGTACGCTCTTCCGAGTGTAGTTGACAGTTGATGTCAAGACCACTAGTACTAAGCTTGTTTTTCTCAACTAAAGCTGATTAATAGAGGTTTCTAATTAATAGCGCTTTGTTATTACGCTTTATGTTCAAAGAAGTAATTTATATAACTACGAATGATTGGTAGAAGATTCCTGGTATCTGATCGAGCGAATTATTGTTCAATATTTTGTATATACAATATATTTTTTTAAATTTTCGTTAACACTAAATCTAGAATCAAAAAAATTGTTATTGAAATGCGTTTTCAAATTTTAATTACGATCATATTGTGTAAAAATAGCAATTCCATAGGCATTTATAAAGCATTACTGAACGGTTTTTCTACGGTGAAATGACATGAAAAGTTCTACGCATGTACAGTACTTTCTATTTGCAACTTCAACTAGCCTTGTCTTTTCTGTCCACGACGGTCAACAAAGGATACATTATGCTTAATTTCGTACCACTTTCTACACAAGTGCGAACTAAGATGTCTGTTACTGTTATTCCGATAGTGAGTCAAAAGTTTTAGAAATGTACGCCATTATCCTATCTCGCCCGAAGATTACTTTACAAGGTCACGTGCGCAGAAAGGGCCTCAGCATTTGGCCGCGTGCGAACAGAGAGGGAACTCAAGCATGCGCACCTCGCCACTCGTTTGCCGCGCTCTCTGACGTCATTTCACCACAAAAAATTTCTACATCACATTCGTTTCATACTACGGAAAATGTATTTATCATTACTACAGTCTTCTTCTCTAAGCAGTTTTTTAGAGTACTTCATCGGGCGACGTGAGCCATTCCCTCCAACAACGAAATAATAAGAGTGAAATGAGTTTGAATCTTCTTAACACCATGTCCCGAAAATATTCAAAACGTTTCTCAAAGCAGACACCCAGAGACGTCACAGATAAACCAGTCCTCACACGTACACCTATAAACATCCAAGTGCTTTATCGTTCCCTCCTGTTTACGACCCATTTCGTCGCGTCGCCGCACAGCTGGCAACTCTGTGTAGTCTCGTATACTACTCTAAAGTAGCCTTGTGCATTCCCTTGCCCAACCAGCCACGGCCCTTCGGACGGATGCTTGCGTTTCCATCATCTCTCTTCCTCTTTCTCATCCCTCGTTTGGATTTTTATTCTTTTGGATTCTTCCATTCATTTTTTTTCTTTTTTACGGTTATGTATTGTGGCTGCAAAGGAGAGAACCTGCGTCAATAATGTTGGCTTCGAATCCTATGTATTGTCAGTATGTTTGAGAATGTGATCAAATTTCCAGGTTCATGGTTATATCGTCTTTTACTAGTTCACCATCATAATATCATTGTGGTGATATATTCACTGCATAATAACGTTTCTAATATCGAAGGTAAAACATTTAATAAATACTGAATACAATAGGTCAAAAATTAGGAAAAAATGGCAATTTTTTAGTACTTGGTAGTGTGTTTTATCGGATTTTTTAAATGTATGTCGTCTGAAAAATCATGAATTCTCTTTTCAAAATTTGTTACTAAAACTCTGCACATCCAACCCGGAAATGTGAAGAAATTGTATTTATATACTTAAAACTGCTGTAAAAAAACACCAGCTATTGCACGAAAAATCTTAATATTTTTGTCAAAATGTGCTCGAAACTTAATATTTCCAAATGCTAGTCAAGTAGCTAGCCAAAAATGAAGGTTAATTTTGAGTACATTTAAAAAGAATTATTGTGTGCAGTAGGAATATTGGAGGAGGGCGGTAAATGAGCCAAAATGCTCACAAGGGTTATATTGTAAAAGCCAAATCAAATGACCCAGGTTGAGTAATCGGCAAAAACGGATTTCTTTACAGTCCTTTTTTACTAGACCCTTAAAGAGCAGGTCATACAACACAATTTTGCAACCAAGTATATTAATTTTGTATCTGCTCTCATTCTCGTAATGTTATTACGCAATGAGTACACGAATCGTTTCTTCCACACATCCAGGTACATATTGTAAGATATTTTTATATTCTAAATATAAAAGTACGTAATGAGAGCTTTATTAAGTACAAATGCAAACGTCATAATGTAACCTCCAATAATTATGCATTTACTTCACGCAGTTAGACTTTATATTCTTATGACGTATTTGAAAATATGTTGAGATTAATAAAATTGGTATTTTATATAATAAGGTAAGGAAAGGGAAGGGAAGTAAAAGCGTGGGCAACCCAAATCGTTTGGTTCTGGTACCTTCTTTCCTTCTTTTATGCATATCTTAATTTTATCTATAGGTCACAGAACTTTTGAGAAAGATATTTCACTTTTTCGGAGGTGTGATGCTCTTGAGCGTTTGAAACGAGTGAAGCGAGTGCTTGAATCTTATTTGTACTATATTATTAACTGATAAATATAAATTAATTCATGTTTTTTTTGTCACATATTTGTGTTCTATAAAACTTGCAATAAAAATAACGAAAACAATTATTTGACTAACTTGGAGTGCTGGTCTCGTTCTGAATCGTGGACTAGTGGTTCCTGCAGCACGAGTCTCCCGTCCCCCTCGGCGAAAGACCGTGGTTCGACCCATTCTCGGCTCGTCCTCAACGCTCCCCCCCGGTGCACTTCCGGCCTCGTGCGTCCACGCGGAAACCATGCATCACTCGGCGGGTGATCATGTGCTTCCGCTTGTCCCTTCATAACCACCTCCTCACGAGAGCGCTCACAATTCACCCCTTGAACTCGTGGCGCGTGAAGCGCTGGGGGTGGGGGAACACGATGGACAGCACCGCAATGCTGTCACTCCCCGCTCTTCCCCTCTTGTCGTCTACTCCACGAAAGACACAACGCTACAATGTATGTTTCCAGGATACTACGATACCACAACTTTTCCTCTGCTAGTAACAATTACAACGATGTCATAAATTACCTAGTAAAGAGCAGCGTTGGTTGGTTTGAACAAGTCAGACCTACTGTTTATAAGGAAAGGTCGCGGTAGGCGAACGAGTGGTGTAGTGGTCAACACCCCTCCGATCAAAAGAGGAGTGCCGGGTTCGTTTTCCGGCTCGTTGCCATTTTTACCTGCCCTAAAGTTATCATATATTTGTGAGAAAACAGATGATGTCGTGGTTTATACCAGCGAGTTCTATTTACAAACTAATCCACTTGGTTTATAAAATTTCAACGACTTGATTTTTTAAAAAATTCCACCGTCTTTATTTTATAAAGTTCATCTTCAGTTTTTGTAGTAAAATTCACCTGTTTTCAGTTTTTATTATTGCTTCCTTCATTTTTGTACGAGAACGACTACGATTTTTATTTTTTACAATATGAACGCAAGAGTTTGTTGGTAGCGTAAATCTTTTTTAAACAATTACCCGGAGTCAATTGCATTATTTCGCTTTCTTGGTGCTTGTGATCTGACAATAATACGAATGTAAGGAAAAAAGCGACTGATCTGGTTGGCTGACTTTCGCAACGAAATAGGAAATGTCGGTTGTTCTCTGAATTGAGACAATTACATTCTTCACAGATGTTAGTGGTCTGCTGTGACCTGCTGTACCTACACCTTATGAGGCCGTAACGGGATTCTTTCAGCCCCCCCCTCCCACTCACATATACACAATATTTAAACTACTAGTGCATATCCTATACTCTAGGATGTTTCGTAAAGAATAAAGGCGGCCAGTGGTGTAGTGCCTGGCGTACTTACTTTCTATCAGGAGAAGCTGGTTCAAACCCTGTCCGATCCGAGTAGAATTCGCGGTGGACGAAGCGTTTTCTCGGGGCAGGTTTTCCCGTTTCCCCCGTCATTCATTCCACCACGACATTCACTCATCGTCATTTCACGTCATTCGCATGTCATTGGTGGTCGACCGGAGCACAGAGGATCCCGAAACAATTCTGACACGATTACATACATGAAAAAAAAAGAAGTGAAATTTTAGTTTTATTTATTAATAAGTCTATTAAATATTTTACGGTTTTAAAAAGGTTTCAGATAATATTTATGTTCAAATTTACGAGATTCTTACTGACCCATTTGGAGACCCCTCCCCCAGGTGCAGGCCCGGGGCGGACAGCTCCCTTCGCCCCCGCTTCGGTACGCGACTCGTGGTCTTCAATACAATTCCTCATTGAACCTGATCATTGCATGAATTACGGTGTATTTTCCACTAGACGCATTGCGTTACTTCATATCTCTCGTTGGCGTTCTAACAATAGCATGTATACCCATTGAATAAAGGTTGTTTTTTTTTTTAATATCCAGACAAAAATCCGCCAGACACGAACCTTTGCAGCACTCTATGATGGGGGGAGGGGGGGTCAAAAGGGACCGCAAACCAGTTGTTTTTTTTACTTTAAACCGATTTTAGTGTAGTAAAAAGAGATAAATATTTGTACATGTCTATGTGGTTGTACAACTTTCTGCCAAGTTTCACGTCTGGAGAATTCTTGTCCAGTGAAAATCTTTATTTAATAGTGTAATTGTAAACATTCAGTTATTCATCAAATTACGTTCAACTTCAAAAAACTTTTATAACCAAAAAGTGACTCGTGTCATTTTGTTTTAATATTTATTGTTTAATATATTTAATCATCTTATGTAATTTATTAGTATATTATCTTCCAGGCAGCAATAAATTTTTTATCTGATTCTTTTCGCAAGTCATAAAACTTACATCGAATTGATATCATTGTTATTTCGAGGTGTGTACCTAAATATACCGAGGGCAAATATTTTATTTCGTATGTCTAAAACATTGATGCAATTGTTTATTTGCTGTGTAGGACACCATTGATTTGAAAGTTACCGACGCTGCCTACAACACGCTTTTTCGAAGAAATGTTCTTATTTCAATGTACATATCTGAAGAAATGTTTTTATTTCAATGTAATTTGTGGCATTGAGTATTGAACTGTGTAGTTGACAGAAGTTCTTCTTTTGAAGATAAATGAAATAATACTTTTTGGAGGATTCCATTTATTTTAGTGATATATATATATATATATATATATATATATATATATATATATATATATAAGATGTGTATAAGAGACAGNCGCTTAATCAAATCCACTTCTGTGTATCAGTCAACGAAATATGGATTGCACGTATATCATCACATTATTTGTTTGGTATTTCATTCACTATTGTGCGTGTGTGAAGTGTTAAAATGGGTGAACGAAAAACGGCACAATGTGGAAACGAATTTCGTAAAAAGAAAATTCACACTGTGATGTTTCGTCTTCATGCCAGTAATTTTACAAAATTTATATAAGCAAGGAGCTGATGAGAAGTTGATCCTGTATTTAGCGTAAAATGAAATGGGATAAAAATAAAAATATGCGTGAAGTTTTACAATACATCAGGGTATGTGAAAAATAACCGAGATATTTGCCTGAATGGGAAGATTAAAGATTTTATTTTTTGACGTCATCTCTTTTCCAAATTAAGCAGAGATGCGACGGCTACGTTAGACTTAGGTTAAAACCGACTCCTCTTTGTGTTCTGTGGTGACTCCACACCAACCTTATCTTAGTCCAGTATCCAACGCCGCTAACTCGTAAAAGCAACTTCTGACACGAAAAGAAAAGTAAGTTTGCTTTGTATAAATATTATCCAACACCATATATTCTTCAGAGGCATTTGATCTCCATTATCGAGTGAATAGATCCCACATACACTAAGGAAGGAAAAATACGTATCAAATTGCTACTATACTTTCTTATTACTATTTTTAACTCCAGTCTTCTTGTACAACACTTCACAAATTTCGCTTATGACTATCAAATTATTAAATTTATTTCACAACGACAGGTCTAAAATTGATACAAACTCAGAAATAAAAAAATATAGGTTCGATGTATACATGCACTCTATTTCAAAGATTTTATGTGGTAGGCACTGCTATCTAGCAGCCATTTTAAGCTCAGTAGGCAATTTGACATGTTAAAGTAAATTATAAAAGAAGTTAAAATATAAGAATATGTAGGGTCCAAAGTCCAGAAAATCATCATTGAAATGATACCCCAATGTTTGCTCTTCGAAGTTTTAATATCGCGGGAGAAATAGGGGAGAACCTCTTAGAAATAATATGTAGCGATCATCGAAATAATCCCTTCTTACTAAGCATTCGGAAAGCGTTGAGCTGTAATTCAAAATGAGCTTCGATCCGTCCCAATATACATGAGACATCTTTTCCCCAAGAGTCAAGACTCGTAGCAACGCTTCCTCAATTTGAAGATTTGCTGCTGCTGGTTCTGTTACTGTCTCGAGAGACAGCATCCGTCTCTCTCTTCTGTCACTTCTATGTTCTCTTCTTCCCCTTTTTCCACCTCCTGCGTAGAGGAGCCTCTCGGAGAGGTTTCTCTTGCTACCTTTGTTCCGTTTGCTTCCTTCGCTCTTCGTCGTTCATGCTGTTTGGCTGCGTGGTTTTCTTTTGACTTTGCACTGCGCATCGACCGCCATCAACGCTTTGAACCTTTTATCGATGTCCTGGCGAGGGAAAAAAAACAACATAATTTAACAAGAGAGAAGAGCTCAGAATTTGAAAAGGTACGTCAACCTTAAAAAATATTTCTAGAAATAACACTTGTAAATTATTAACAATAATATTCTAATTAATATACTAACTTTATCATTTGGGAAAACGTAAGATATCAGAATTATCACCTACTAACATAGTCATATTTTCTCTGAGTAAAAATCGTCATATATATATAGCTTCAATTACGACACGCCATTTCACAACGTATAAAATAAACACTTATGATTTGTCCAAGCATGTTTTACGCTTAATCAAACAATTATATAAAACGTAACTTTTCATGTCAGTCTTTCTGTAATGTGCTTATCTCTCGAGAACCACCTTACCCAATACTGTCCCACTGGCGGCCCGCAAAATTTTATTACAACCCGTGAATTATAATACATTTTACATCAAATGTAACACCGTCGCATCAAACAAACAAACAAATTTTTTGTTATAAATCTATACTGTCAGAATGAATATGACGTGGCATGTCTGTGAGGGAAAATATACGATTGTGTTCGGAATTACCCCATCTTACGTAGCAATAAGAAAACATTTTAATGATCTACGTAGCCATTCGCAGTTTGTACTGCTTTTTTGGAAATAAATTCATTTATTGACTTACTGAAATATGTTAAAAAGAATTTTTTTTAATAACTTTTTTAGATTGAAATTATATAAATTTGTTGATTAGAATAAAATAATCGCGATACAAAGAAATGAATTTCTAGTTGACCCATTAGTTCTATTCATTGGACAATATTTTGCCAAACCTCTTTCCATGCCGACCGATCGATAGAGCATAGATCCGTGGGCTAAGATAACAATTTGGACAGCGCTAATCTAACCGAATCTAACTTGAATATTCGAGTCGCATTGGAATCTGTATTTACTGGAGTTTATATACGCTGCGCAGCTCGCAGGTGGATCGCTACTCGCAAGGTAACGGATTCGTCAAACGAAGTTCTCTAGTGAGGCAAGTTAGGGCGATTCCAATTCCCCCGCTTGATCGTAGGGTTTTATCGCACTACGGCCGTAGAACTGAAACTATTGATTGGTACTAGTTATGACTTCCTTTGTTCACTTGATCCATATTCTTTCTCTTCGACGGTGATCGCTCCTTACATCTTCTCGTGATATTGGTACGCGATTCAGAGAAAAAATAATATTTTTATTTGGAATATTCTTATAAATGAAAGAGTTGAAATTAAAATTTCTTGTGATATACGTGTGATAGATTACTTCTCAAATGATGAGAGGACGTGATGTGCTACTCTACATAAGGGATGTCAAAACCTACCGTAGTAGGAATACATACCTGGTCTTGAGAATTTTAGAGTGTATAATCAGGAAAGAAAAAGGAGACGATAGTTTATGTTGCTGTGAGAATGGAGAAGAAACATTAAATCATATTTTATGTGAACATATTTTACATAAACAAGGAATAACGAGCAAAATTTATTAAAGAAAAAGTACAAGGAGTATTTTAAATATACCTTTGAAAATACTTATAAGATTAACTGGAAATTTAGAGTTGTTTCGTCAATGTCTTGTGGTGTTGGGGGTAATTTAACAATGAGATAATGGATTAACACTTTACAAATTATATAGACTGAAGGCAATGCGTTGATATAATTGAGAACCTCGTTATTGCCAAGTGTAGCAGACGCCGTATTCTTAGATAACTTTGCAAGGAGATTTTTAGGGAAAAAAATGAAAAGAAAAAAATAGCCCCTTCACTTTCCAAAGCGCTGTAGAGATATGATATTTTTGAAAGTAAACCGTGTAGTACGAAACTGAGAACTATTACAGTTTTTTGTTACGAATTACTTGCGAATGTAACAAGAATGTTAGGATAACTATCAATAAAGGATAACTATCAATAAATATCAATTGACGATATGCTCAAACTATATAACCAGGGGTATCGGGGTTTGAGCAAATTTCAATTATCTAAGTATTTTGCTAGTATTTGATAATTAAAAAGTCTTGAAATATAGGGTTCAATTTTATTCCTCTGAAAGTAATAGATAGTTAGGACAGGTTTCATTAAATTTCGTCTAGATAAAATGCCACGAGGACATTATACCATCCAATTACATTAATACACCTCCAGATGCGTTGTCATGATGTAATAGAAGAACGTGGTTTAATCTACTTATGGAATCAATACTATTTTTATGAAACTTATTTAATTTTTCTCGTATGATATTGATATATAATTATTTGAATCTTGTATTGATAAATAAATTGTATAATTGATCAAACACTTTTTCAAAACAAAAAACGTTAATGCGATAAGTGCGCCAAACGCTCCTTAAGATTCGATTTTTAGTGTTTCACATTCCTTAATAAACTTTTATTGTCAAAAAACGCAGTTGCAAACAGCATGTAACCAAGAGGGAGATAATAAAGTAAGTTACTCTTCGAAAACAAGCAAAGGTCAACCCAATCAATTCCGATCAACGGTCCAAGGCCAGTGGTAGATTTCCTGTCTCTTANCGTACTTTAATAATTTATTATACCTAAATTAATCGTAGATATAAAATTCCAGATCAGTAATGAGAAAAGTATTAAATGACATTCCCTCTTATGTAAAAATAGTAAAATCCGCCAATACCCGGAGGAAAATCGCAGGTACACCCGTGTCAGTATGGGGCCGCAGATATAATATACACAACCTTGCCAATAAATTATCCTCGGATCAGTTTTCAATTGTGAAGAGTTCTAGGACAGTCACTTATATATCGCAACTCCATGGCCTCGTACTGTTGCTAGTGGTCGGAATTCGTTTACGAAGAGGTGCAGATAATATATCTTCATAGTTTATAATTAATTAGAATAAGCCACATAACCATATTTCGAGTGGTACACGTTTATATGGGTATTTAGACACTTCATATCCTTGTTTATTGCTGATATTTTACGGTTACACGGTTATTACCTGGCAGTGGAAGGAGGAGAAGAGAAGAAGACCGAGTAGAGATGACGAATTTAGGAATGTTATTGACTTATGAATGCTGTCCTGTCATGAGTGCCTGGGTGGAAGCAGTGTGGGTGCGAGTGTCTTGAGAATTTCCTTCGTACGGGTTCGTTTGGTGGAATGTATAGAGCGACGTGTTACCTCGAGCAATCGTGTGTAGTGTGCAGAATGGATTGGTTGATTGTTAAGACGATTCACGCATTTTGCATGTCAGCTGCATACTGGCTGTAAATTCAGAGTATTTAAATTAAATGTAAACATGTTTCATTAATATTATCCCATCCAGTGTCTCAAGAATCAGCGTGCTCGCTCATCACCTATAGACGCTACGGGTTCAATTCCCGGCGGGGACAGAAAAAAATTGTAGCTTTTCACTTTCATGTCCCACTTCATACATAACTGTGACGATTGAAAAGCAAATCCTTCGGTCCACCTCATACTTCTTCTAAAATCACTAACTCTTACTTTTGCTAACTACTCCTACTATTACTAACACCTTCATTTGGGCCAAGTTGTTGGTAAACCCAGCTAAGCGGCCCACCTTCTAACAATAACCCTACCACCCACCTCCTACATCCTATCACCCCATGTAGATAAACTTCAATAGCACGCTACTTTTCCCATTCACAAATACTAGAAATAAATAAAAATTAAAAATATTATTAAAGAATCAGTCTTAATCCACTGAACATTATTTGCTTGCCCAGAAAATCCCAACCAACAACCAAATCCCACGGTAATAATGCCTTTATTCACCATGAAATAGTACATATGCTTAGATATCTAAGTGTGGCTCTCTATCTTCACCGTGTGGCAAACGTATTTCAAGTCGTAATATATGTGACATAATCAAAATGAGCGACTGTGCAGTCTGAAGCCTCTATCGCCACATCTCATCGGCGTCCCGCAAGGGACATCATTCAGTCCGACTCGCAACTCGCGACTGCCGTGCTGCGTTCTCGCAAACTGTTTGAGAGGGCACGTGCCCTCCTTCACTCTACTCCCTCTCTTTCATCCCCTGCAAAGGCGTTCTGCCAACGCCAGATGTTGCTTTCGTTTCCACCCCCGCTGCCACTGCGCTCTGCCGACCGGTCGACGTAGCTCGTCCCAGACGTCATTTGCGAAGTTACGCTTAGTCGTTGCGCTGGCCCGATGAGAATCGAGGAAGCCGTGAGCGAGATGGAGAGGGGAGGGAGACGTGGGTGGGGAGAATTTGAAACATTTGCAAGATAGGCGAAGACGTGAGTCGCGAGACCAACGGAACAGTAAGGATAAAAGTGTTTGGAACTACCTGATTGGATGTACTGCTAAAAAATTCTATTAGCTACACTTCCAAAGAATGATGTATATAATTCTTAATTAAGGTGACTTATTGAATCAATTTGTCACATTTATATAATAACACCTCTAATAATTAAAAATTATATTATTGAGTTATGCATATATTTTGCATACAACATTTCCTCAATAATTTTAAATTAGGCAATCATAATTATTATGAAAATTGCTTAATTTAAAACATAGAATTAATTAAAACAGATTGTTTTATGTTTGTTATTTCTCAAATTTGTTATTAAGATTAAATATTCGGTTGATAAATTTTTACTCTTACGAGGATTAATCATTCAAGACTCGACAATCGCGTAGCTCAGTTATGCAATATGCTCATATGACTATACACTGCTTCTTTTCTTTCATTCATTCATTCATTCATTCATTCACTCTTTCTTTCTTTCTTTCCTTCTTTCCTTCTTTCTTTCTCTCTTTCTTTCTTTCCTTCTTTCTTTCTCTCTTTCTCTCTTTCTCTCTTTCTTTCTTTCTTTCTTTCTTTCTGTCTTTCTCTTTTTCTTTCTTTCTCTCTCTCTTTCTTTCTTTCTCTCTTTTTTTTGTTTTGTATGTGAAGCACTGAAGAAGGTTTGAAAGTCTTCTTTACATATTTTATTTTTCACTCTCATTGTGAATAAATCGTATTAGCACTTGTTGGAAAAACTTTGCATTCACCATAAATAAATGAAAAAGCAATCGTTAAACCTCTGAGCTACGATTCATGTCTGCTTCAGTATTTGCGTTGTCCTATTTCTGGTTCTACTTCAAACGGAATATAGGCACTCTTCTTCCCAAGGTAAGTGGATCTTTCGGTGATGAGAAGAGTACACCTAGATAGTTAAAAATTGCTCTCTGAACATCATTTAAACTTGAAGGCTTAATGCCAAAAGCTGTGAACACACACTGGAGGCCAGATTCTCGAGAGACACGCAAGTTGCCTGACAACTTTTGAAAAGTTGAACGAGGTACTTGAAACTACGAACGAGGTACATGCCCGATTCACTTAACTTCACCTCATTGATGTATTCGCGATGTTATTTCAGAGAATTTATGATGAGGACTGTGTACGAGATTAGATACAAACACACATAATCATTTATTCACTTTTTATATTCTCTGAAACATTACGTTATAAATTAAGCCTCAATAATTTTAAAATCCTTTTACACCTTTTGTGTAGAAAACTAAGTATCTTTGAATAAAAATAAATACACATTAGGGAATATGCGAGAAATTTAACACATAATTGCACAGTGTGGTAAGTTCACATTATTTAGACAAAAGCCACGTGGTGGATTTGTGTAATATAATAATACTTGCTTGCGCGGCCCATTCACCCCTCCCCTTTGGGGGTTGCGCACATGCCAATCCATCTAGAGCAAAAATCCTTATTTCTAGATTAAAATGATTCACCGCGTAGACCATCGGACGTAGAGATCATTCCGTGACACTTAATCTTAAAGCAGAGAATAGATTTTTGCAGCACCATATACTTCCTTGCAATAAAACACCCAGAAAAAGCCTGCTTCATTGCATGTATTTACTATCATGAATAATTTTCAAATAAAAATATTTATTCCTCATATCTCTCTCTCGATTACTTTCTAAAATATTTTTCTCTAAGTTGTTGGTATATTAATATCTACTTTAGCGATGTCTATTGTAATGAAATATATGTCTATAACTTGTGTTTTGCCAATGCACTACGCAACATTTAATTATTACTAACTAATGAAACTCCTTTTTCAATGTCTTTTGAAAAAATATCACTGAAATTTCATGTCATGTGTTACATTCATTCCATGCTAATTGGTAAGTAAATACTAAAAAAACATAAACACACGAACGAAATGAAACTATGAATCTATACAAATTCTCAATAAATACTCAACATTATTATATTGGAAATTGATAATTTATTCCTTGAGTGGTAATGCTCAGGGTCAACTGCATTCAAGGAGCAAACAATAGGCCACATGTATGCAAAATATACAATAAGTAAAACAACTACTAACTTATAGTGATACGTATAAAAGAGAAATAATGAACTGATATAATTACTACATCAGGAAAGCGTTAAAACATGAACTAAAATTTTGTATCGTAAAGAGACTTAAAAATTACATAAATATAAAAATATACCCCCAATATTTCGCTGAGTGTATTTGCAATGAACATAAGATACAAATACGTACCTCAGCATATCAATCACATGACACATGCGATAAATGAATAAATTCTTTTTTAATAAAACACATTGCGCTCACTTAAGGTATCTAATTTTTACTCTTCAGATGCACTTTCAAGTTGGTACACGTGTTCCTATTATCAATATATCTAAATCTCGAGTTTATACTATATCGAGTTTAAACAACTTATAACAATTTCAAAAACTATTTTCTTGCATGATTGTGTTGTCTTATGGCTCATATTAATTTAGTTTTATGTGTACTCAACTTTGGCACGGTTGTGTACATAAATTCTGTAGCCCCATCCTGGCCCGGGTTTTTCTCCGTTTTTCCTTCGGGTAGAGGCGGATTTCTTATACAGGTTCTCTAGGCTTTGTCTAGGGGCGTGTTTATTGTAACAATAAATCGTGAATTTAGTGTTTTTTCAACTCTTATGATTTTTAAACACTATACTCAGAATAATCTATAGTTCGATAATAACTTGTACATGTAAATTTACAAACATATTTGCGTTAAATTACAAACATATTGACATTATATATGTATTATAACTCGCAGCTAACTTTTTATCTTATCTAGGAACTTTTGCTGAAATTTTTGAATCCGCCTCTGCCTTAGGGCCCTTGATCGGAATTGATGGGATGGTCCCTTGCTTGCTTCCGGAGAGTAAATTAGTTTATTGTCCTCCACGTGGTCATACGCAGTTTGTACTGTTTTTTGACAATAAATTTTTTATTATTATTATTACTACGCAACATGACATAATCATTACCAATAAATGAAACATCTTTTTCACTTCATCACATTAATTGTACGCATCTTAATTCGATTGCAGTTGCTGAATATCAAAGGTCTTTGAAAAAAAATAATTTATTTTCGAGTCACTAGAAACATTCATTCGATGCTACTTGGAAGTTCTGTGTTATTAATATTCAGAGTAAAATAACTATGCATACCCCTTTTTAGTACACAGAGTGTTGTTTGACACAAAATAAGTATGGTCCTTTGTTAGACGTACTGTAGAAATTCAGAAATAGTAAATTTTATTAGAAAAAATAATAAATACTTTAAAAGTAGAACATAAAACATAGTTGTGAAATCTAAAATGAACATAACCTTGTTTTACACTGTAAAATTACTGTTTTTTGCTTAAAATTTAAATCTTTAAGAACGAAAACTAACTTTTGCAATGAATGAATGAATGAATGAATGGATTCCAATTTTCACTGCCTACTGAACACATGAATTATGACTTGACCGTGCCTTATTGAAAGAAAACCACTATATAATGTATAATGATCGTAATTTATACACTTTTAACGATCGTAAAACAAAATTCAAACTTATATCAATACTCCAAAAAACTTTAAATAGGTTGTAATAATTCGAGTTATAGGTCTACGTATATGTAGGTTAAATATAGGTGTAACGTCGGCTCCAGGCCATCGCTTTGTGAAATATTAATATTTCTTTGCATTTTCCAAGCCGGATGCTTTTAAGAATCTTACAATAAGTGGCCGGTCGGTGCTAAGACGGAAATGCGACGAGCTTGGGA
>NNCF01128771.1:137430-147831 GCA_002313205.1 Laupala kohalensis
ATATATAAAAGAAACAGTACAGTTCGTTTCCTACATATCAATATTATTACATATACCTACTATTACAACTGAAGTGAATTGCAAAATTTTGTAGAAAATTGATGACGTAAGAAGTTGGTAGAATTGTTGGACTATTTTATCCTTTGTTTAATTAATTTTAGTTATTTTAGTTTTATAAATTATTCTGATGGACAGTTGTATGTATAATATATAATGTATAATGCGTATGATCCTTTGGGGGTTATGTTCATTTTATCATTCAGGTATAAGGACAAAAAATATCTTGCAGTTTTTTTTCTATTATGAATCGAATTCCTTACATCACAAAGAAAAAGAGATTCTCTTAAACTTTCTTACCTTCTTACATCAAAATAGTGCACGCACTAAGCATCCCCTAAAGTGTTGTACTTTGCTGAAACTATCTTTTTTATACACTCATGGGTTGTACTAAAATATCTCAAATCAAGAATTTCTCAGACGTTTGTTTTTGTGTTTCCGCTGCTACACCAACTGATTCGTTTTGTTGATCTCGATACGCAGATGCGTTAGTTCCAATATATTGCTCCGTCCGCTCTGTCTTCAGTGTAAAATCTGCACTCATTTGATGACAGGCTTGGTAGACTTGACATAAGAACCTTCCTATTAGAAGGAAATATAGTGCCTAGTTGTCGACAGTATCGGTGGGATTCAAATCCTAATGATGTCATATAATGTTTACTCATACCCAATTTACAGTCTCCCTGACCGCATTGGCTCTCAGTAACAATGAGTCAGCGGAGAATGGTGCTGACCTCATCATGATCTTCTGTTTAGACCTAAAACTAAGGAGTGTGCCTGCGATCTCATACTTGCTGTAATAATAAAGTGTATTTATTTTGGCGAGATTGAGACCATAAGGTTTGCTCTTTCGTCTAACCAATTAAAACATTTATATTTTAGAATACAATATGAAAATTGGGAGGATCTTATTTACTCTTCACGCTGGGAAGTAAACCAGAGACCATCCCGGTGTAATGCCTTAAGCGATTGAGTAAACCCAGCAATAACCCAAGCAGGATGGCGTCTTAGTGCCGAGTCTTTTGACAATTGTTATACAATTCCTCAATTATTGGCTTAAAATCTTTCGCTATAGAATGAATAATTCTACATTTGAAATATAATAATTGTAATTTTCTAAATGTGTGTGGTTTGAGTGAATGAAACAAAAATCATGAAATATGCTTCATCCCTGTAGTGTCTGTGTTAAAGAAATGAAGTATTTGAGCAGTCAGTTCAGGTATCGGGTATAGGTGAGAGTGAGGTTCGCTCCTCGATTCTTCATGGTAGAGACGCGCAGTCGCCGTGGTGAAAAAAACGGCCATGTTCAGCTTTCGCGCGAAAAAGTTAATGTAATTTGATATTCAGTTCGGCCCGAGACGCTCGGGAAGATGGTGGCAGATCAACCGTTCGCCTATGGACGCTACTTGTCGGTGGAAAAAGGCATTAATCATGACTCACTCTGGGGAGCTACGCGAGGGGAGGATCAGTGGCGAACTCAGGAGAACGCAGAGTATATGGGGTAAATGGACTTCTAATTTCGCGTGAGCAATTTCTTGTCAGAAATTCATTTTTGGTGTTAGTTACTTCTTTTCGGTAACAGTCTGTCTATGTTCACGAATGATAGAACTTCTAGGTGAATACATTTGAAGGACTTACGGTAAAAAGGGAAAAACACAATTGCCCTTGATACTTGGCATAGTCAGGCTGATGCCAGCTAAGCGGGCGAAAATAATATCAAAGGAATAAAATGTTACGCATGTATACAGCACCTCATATTTCGATTATTATTCTTAAAATGCATGCTAGTATCACCTACCGATATCCAACTACAAAAATATAACCATCTCAATAAGCGTAATTTTTGACATTCCCCCTTCATTTGTGATTTATCGGAGTACGTATTTTCCACGAAAAAAGTCACGTCCCAAGGTAGACGTATCTTCAGCTAAGATGACCTGGAAAATTCTTAAATAGAATAATGCCAAGCCTTTTGATGCAGCCATTCTCCACAACTAATGAAATTCTAATAATAATCCATTGTTTACGAAATCATCCGTGTCTCCTCGATTCCTCCTCAACTGCACGTCATGTCGCCACCCATTCACAATGCGTCGAATAGCGCTGCTAATGAGACTTCTGAACCCCAATGCCCGCGCATATTCTCGTTCAGTGAGCCGCGTGCGCTTCGCCAGCGGCAGGAAATAAAGTTCGTGTCTGCGGATGGAATGGAAGAGGTCTCCTTTGTGCCGCGATGCTCTCGTTGCCGCCACCGTCCTGATGGGGAACGCGCGCGCCAATCGTCATCAATTATGTTTAGTTAATTATTGGGTTGTTTCCATATAGCGGTGTGTTCGCACAGCGAAATGTTCATCGCTCCATTAGGAGGTCAATATTTCGAGCGCGTTTTGTCCCTGGGGTTCGTGAAAACAAACCGCGCGCGAGCTGGAGGCGTGGACGGGGTGGGGGGGGGAGACCGCTGTTAGCTCGTTTGTGGTTGGGGAATTTGTTTGATCTTTCTTTGTGAGGTAACACAGAAGGGGAGGAGAAATGATAAAATGCGATAACACGGGAGTAGAAATGAGGTACGGTGAAACGTCTGTATAACGGACGCCCATGGGATCACAAAAGTACGTGTAGTCCACTAATGTACATTTTTGGAAATGTAAGTCGAATCATACCGCGAACCTTCTCTGCAAGGGACACTAATGGAACCTAAAATTAATTGAGACGTGTCCACTTTTGGGAAGTGAAGATCAATGCAGAAAAATATTGTACGCTGTAGAAAAATGTCCGGTTTTGAGAAGGGTCTGTTAAAGGAAGTTTCACTCTATATGAATGGAATAATGTTATGGAAAACGATCGGTTACTATGGATTTTTAATATGAATTTTGCTATGAATATGGAAATCTGACCTTATTCTGACTTCTGAAGGATAATTGAAACTTAAGTAATTCTATCAAGTGAGACGCGGTTAATCCCGGAGAACCAAAAGCATAATGTGGGTGCACCAAAGGTGGCCCGTGTTTTTATTCTCCTATTAGTTGACCTACTAGTCGCTAAATGTCAACTCATCTTTGAACGTTGTCACATTCTATCGGAATTTATGAATTATATGTCTAGGAGGTGTGGTGTCCAAATTATCGATCTTTTTGTGGTGTCATTTTGTCTGTTGGTGCGGCACTATAATATTATGGTGAGTAGAAATTCTTTGTTGATTAATATAACTGAGGCTTAATTCATACGTTTTACGTATTTCCATCTTTCATTGCATCTTTGAGGATTGAAATTTAACTCTGCGTTTAAAAAGTTGAAATGTTAAATAAATGCCAAAACACGGTTATTGGACTGGTTTTGAAGATGGTCATAGTGAAGAGAAACGATTACTGAAGTAAATAGCAAATAAAATAACGAGATCGTTCAGCAGAAAAGATAAAATGAACGACAATCGGGGACTACGTGGAATGATCAAATTCAATAAAAAGAAGACTGCAGATAGCTGGTATAGTTATCTGTGTAAAATTCACCGTGCTATACCCGTGAGACTATATTACAAGAGTTACCACTACGTGCACGAAGGATGTGAAGGACTTACGAAACAAGACAAAATTTGTTATTTTGAAAGTTCGTTTTGCTCAGGTTTATAATATTCATATGGTTTTTTATGGACTTATAAGTTAATGATATACGATCTCGTAACCACTCTTCGTTGTTCTGGTCCATATAATAATTCGGTTATTCAATTATTAATTCTTTTTGTGTTTTTCACGGTTTATTGTTAATTATTCTTTAATATATATACTTACATGTGTGGGCCACTTTGGGTACTTCTCGAGCGCCAGATTTGGAACATCTTTTACCAATGGTGGCCCACATGTAAAAGTAAGTAATTGATGTGTTTAATGATGATAGAGGAGTATATTGAAGTCTTAAATACAGATAATACACTGGGTTATAGTTCGAACAATCGGGTAAAAATTTACAAAACATATAAAACAGTTAAAATATTTTCTTAATATTTTTAATCCTTAATTATGGACGGCTTTGGTACATTTTCCTTATAAGGATTCCGGCAACGGAAAACAACATTTTGGTTTATTTCAGTCATTGAAATGACTTTTTTTTTTCTTTTAATTTAATTTCTTTTTTGAGTCCGGTTTCTCGACCGTTTGGCCATTCATTACCTGGGTGTTTTCTTCTCTCTCACTTTCTCTCTGAATACTTTCTGTCTCTGTTGGTTTCTATTCCATTCCTTTTTTCTCTTTCTCTCTCATCCTTTTTTCTTCCCCTTTCCGTTCTGTCCTGTTGTTGTGTTTCTTCTTTTCTGTTATTCTTGTTTGTTATTTACATACATGTTCTCATCCCTAAAGCGAGAATGTGGAGAACTTTCTACTTTCTGACATTATTCTTTCTTCACACTCATAATTATATTTACGTAGTCTTCAAATTCATGGTATATATGCTCATTTACTCCATGCTGTTTTAGTTCTCCTATCCATCGTGCTCTTTGGACACATGGGGTTAATTAGAAAAAAATAAAATATATGTATCATATGGAGGCGTACGCTAGAAGGTCTTGCAATTAACATAATACGCTAACGTCCCCTAGATTTTTCGTTCCCTTTCTGTTCGTAACCGGGCGAAGCAAATAACACAAATGAAATATAATGAATTAGAGAATTAGAAGAAGTGATGATTTCCTATTATTTCGTCTTTTTGTTACCAAGATAACAGAATCTAAAACCTACATCAAGGAAACATGCTACTTGACTCATTTATTTGAAAACGAGGAAATTTGACTACTTCAGTCCAGAGAAATGAAAGCTCGTGGTGAATAATAAACTCAAGGAGACACTATATATATATATATATATATATATATATATATATATGAGTAGAAACTCCTTTAGTTGGGGGTAGGGTTCGATATGTACGAAAAACGTCAGTTGTGAAGTACGAACCCATCATCAGCGCCGTCAGACGGCGTCATTCGAACTAAATTGTTTCATAATTATATGTGCTTCACTGTTTGAACAATTGTCCACACAACATGCGCGTGGCATTTTTTAAAAATTACTCTAAACTTAAAAAATAGACAATCTTTAACCGCGAAGTGGTTAAACTTTACTGTAAAGAAAATGTAAACAGTTACAATACATGTTTTTGGGCAAGTGAGGATTGAGGAAATCGGATCTTTTAAAGCAGTTGAATTAGTTGCAATGTGAAGGTGTTATGGCACTGATGACGGGTTCGTACATATCCCCACTCCATAAGTTTCTACTCTTGTATTTCTCCTTGAATGAACGATATTCGTAGGGACTTTATACTTGAGTTACATAGTGTTGCATCGTGTTTTGTCATATACTTTTCATAACTTCCTGTTTACATTGTTAGGTATGAAACCGAGCAAAACTTAACAACTAGAAGATATGAGGGAAAGTATTATTCAGGTAAATACGAGTATAATAATAATTATAATTGTCTGCTAGTGAGCAATGCTCGGTGGCAGATAGAAAAGTATACATACATAATACAATAATACCAGGTTAAAAAACAAATCATCAATATCTATAAAATATCCATAAAATACACACACAAACGAAATAAAATGCTTAGAAAATTACTACACATGGTTACAAAGAGAAAGAAATTAGATTTAAGAAATTAATTATCTACACGAGGCTCATATGTGTGAATATTCACATACATACACAAACACATTTTCGCTTACAAACAGTTCAAGAAACACACTCATTCCTACAAACACGCTCAATATACACACATATGTCATTACTCCTCCTATACCCTTAACGTAAATGTAATTGCTATAACATAAATAATAGAAATTGATAACTATAAAAAATAAAACCAAAACAGGGTTACTGTGAACAATCATGTAAACCCCACTACACTACTCACTATTACTATTCACTCTGAGCATTTTCTATATCCCTAGACTCCAATCACCCCACTACACTTCACAACATATGATTATATTTCGACGAAGATTGCTGAAAACGTTTACTCTTTTTGGTAAGTTCGAAAGTGTTGCTGCAAGTAAGTTATTCCAGTCTACTATGGTTCTATTCACAAAGGAGTATTTACCAATATCCGTTTTCTGTTTCCTACATTTTATTTTACGCATGTGGTCGCCGCGACTAATGTAATTCGGTTTGTGAAGCCGAGCGTTCACTGATTTCCACGCAGGCNTGATTTCTACGCAGGCTCACCCATGTAGGCTTTAAAGGGGGCACAAAGACGCACTAACTTTCTTCGATTGGAAAGTGTAAAGCCCCACTCAAAATTAATATTACGTGTGTTGTTCCTTACAAATTTTGCAGCTTTTCTTTGAATCCGATCTAATTCATTGATCTGACCCTCCTTGTACGGATCCTAGCAAGCGGCTCCGTACTCCAGTATACGTCGAACTAATGAAGTGTACGTCAAGCTTTTAGGTTTTGAGTTCCCTTTTCTAAGTACGCTTCTTACAAAGTTCAGCGCTCTCCAAGCTTTCTTTGTTGTGTCTTTAACATGTTCTGTCCAATTTAAGTCAAGAGAAATTATAACATCTAAGTATTTACAGCATGAAACTTAAGGAATAATCTGATGATTTCATGAATAGTTCAAAGCAGGTTTAATTTTTGATCTTCAAAAACATTAAGATTTACTTTTTAGAGGTTTCATTTTCATTTTATTCGTCTCAGCCCATTTCCACAATTCGTTTAGATCGCTTTGTAACATATTCCCGTCTCTGTCTTCTTTAATATTCCGATATATAATACAGTCATCTGCAAATAAACGCACTATCGAATTAATGTGCTCTGATATATTGTTAATATATGCAAGAAAAAGAAGTGGACCCAAAACGCTTCCCTGTGGTACTCCCGATGTCTGTGGGAGCGCTCACCAAGTATATGGGAGAAGACAACCTAAATGAAGTCAAACGTTCGTATTAACATACAAAACGTTAGTTTCATTCAATTCAGTGTTAGTTTACCTAGTTTTATATAAATAGCTGAAACATTTCTTGCGCAAAAATTTGTTTGAACTTATTACTTCAATTATGAGTAATTACTCGGACTCATTTGAAAATCGCCTGTAAATTCATCAAATAATTAATCCTTTTTCAGCAAATTAACGATTTAACCACGTAAACATGGAAAATGACTGAGAGATAAATAATTCACTGCCAAAAAACAGTTGAAATTTCCGTCAATGTGGAGTCGATAAGCTAATTTATTCATAAATAGAAAGCTAGGAACCACTTCATCAAATCCGATCACTGTAAAATAGGATATGCACCTTCACCGGATGGGGCTACACATTGAAGGTATCAAAATTCAGAACAGATAGAAAATAAGCAACTATAAAAATAATTCAATTAAATAATTTTGTCAGTAAAATTACTATTAAAAAGAAGTTACCATGACCATTGTATAATGATTTGTACAAGGAATATTTTTATTGTCGTTAAAAATTGCTAGTGTATTGCATTTTATAATCTAGAAAGGTGTATGGTGATTTCTCTGAAAATTGCATATCGTGCTATGAATAGCACCAAAAAGAAACATGTTTTTTTGAAGTTTAATTTTATGACAAACCGAAATCTAAAACGAATATATCATTAATTACCGATTGTCGTCAAGAGAACGCGTAATATAGATTATTCTCCAGGATTGGCATTTACTACATAAACAGGATTTGTTCGGCTTATGCGAGATAAAAAACGATTCAGTTTGTTTGCATCTCAAAGAAGATGCTTCGCCAATCAAAAGTGATTTCTAAACAAAGAGAAGATGAGACGGGACTTTCCTCTTATTAGAAGAGGAAAAAGAAAACATGAAAGAAGAGGAAAGCACTCTGTTTCTTCGACGTTGTCATTACGAAATCCTTCCTCTCTTATCTCAGTTGTCTTCGCTTTCACTCCGCTTCGTCGTGAGTTTGTTCAGCTGCCATCCGCCACCCCTTGAAACAACACGGAACAGAATTCCTTTTACTTAGAGATGTTTTTGTTTTTTATCTTTTAATATCGAACATAGCTCTCGGAGCTCGCAATATATTTCTAGTAATACAGTAACAACAAGAGATTTACTCACAACGTTCTTCGTTACTATGAATAATCTCTAATAGCTCAAATGCACCCAGTTTTTATTGAATCTGAATAATATTTATCGAGTCTCACACTTTAGGGAGCGAGTTAATAATTATATAATATTATTTTTAGTTAGCATAGTTTTTAGGAAATATTTTGAAAGTAATTGAAATCCGAGTTCACATTAAATGTATTTTAACATAATGTGGTACAAACCGAAAAGAAAAAGTGTCATTATAATTAAAAAATAATATTTTGAACAGGTAGCCTATTTGATAACTATGCGTGAAACTTCTCTTACAGTGCTATGATTAAAACAAGTACCTAGTTAACTGAGCTTTGCTCGTCTGTCAATAGTTATAGTAAAGAGGTATGTTACAAGACGTTTATGAGTTTCATACATTTTATAATTCGGATGGTTGAACTATATCTATTCTACAACATGGATTTATTTTGCTAGTCTTTAGATAATAATCAAATATGTTATCTCCCCCTGAGTCTCCGTAGCAAACTCTCGTACGTTGTAGCGAGACATTATTATTGTCTTACACATTTATCTGGTTCTTTGTTTATTTTATATTATTGTTTTTTATCTTATAATCTCATCTTCATTTTCAGCCGAAACAAATAAGCAAACACACTACTATTTCACTGGCACAATATCACAATTTTCTTTATTTCACCTCCCACTCCATCCAAATATTTTCTTCAATATTGTTGAAATCATTTGCAAAGAAACATACTCGTAGAAAACTGTCTGTTTTAAGTGATGAGATAGATATATAAACCTGACGATTCTCCAGTCATAAAAGGTTTAAAAATCTTTTAAAATAATTCAGCAATTTTTATCGCATTCCGCGAAGAGTATGTGTTTAATCTATCTCTTTTTAAGAGCTCGTAAGTCTGCTAATTTGAGCCTTTACGACAGAGAGTGAGAGCAGCGAGAGGAATGTGACTTTCACTGTGGATTTGCATACTTTCCCGGCACAAACTTCACCGCTCGAAGAAGGACTGTGCGAGGTCACTGGTTCTCTTCTTGTGCAAATCACGGCGGCGATGACAAATTAGCACAGCGGAGACGACGCCCGTGGCTCTCCGCGCGGACGAAGTTGAAATTAATGCATGATCCTCGAACCTAATTCTGTGCGATGTATATTTACATTGCAGATCGAGCTACGGCTAGGGTCGGCGGCGTTTTCATCCCCTCTACCAATGTGCCTCACACTCATCCTTCCCCACTCCCTGCATGCGGGGCAGGGAACCAACTTTTCACCCTCTCCCCCATCGCTCGAATACATCGTGCTACGCTGTAGCCTAAAGGAACCGCCGCTTGGTTTCGTCCGCAAAGTGACCACGCGGCTCATCGTTTCGTAGACGATGACTGACGTGAAAATTGTTTCCTCCTCTTTCGCGTGGGTTTGTTCTCAGTTATAAAAAAAAATGGCATTAAAACTCCCATTCCGAGAAGTAATCTTAACATCGAAATAAAATGCATATTCTGTTGAAACCTCAGCGTGATTGAGGTTTTCTACAAACGTGATATTTAAAACTCTGAGTTGCTGTGTTCGATGTAGCAAAAACAGGTCGTTGATAATGTGAAGGTAATAATAGTTCATGTCTGAAGGATAACTTGAAGTACTTAAGTTCCGAAAGATTCATCTCACACTGATATCGGGTATAACAATATGAATTTTAATTTTTCCAGAGAAACGTGAAGTTGAAACACTGACTTTGTTGACCAAAAATCTAAACCATTCATTGCTCAAAAATTAAGATTAGTTATTGAATTAGAGACGCGTAGAATTTATCAATAGGAATTCATGACTAATTTAATTTTATCGTTTAAACGTGACTGGTGACATCCCTGCATTCAATGTGACATGACATGACGTGACATGACATGACACAGCCCTTATTTCCTTTTACCTGTGACAGAGTCCTTTTTACCCAAGAGTTGATGGGATGTGATCTAATGTGACTGGAAAATGACGAGGATGCCCTTCCATGCAAGTCTCCGAGGAGGGTGATTTATGAATGGAATGATAGGTGAATGATGATGATTGAACGTAGAGGTGGAATGAGTACTGCGTGAATCATCATTGTCGACCGCTGCAGTCAAACAAGTTTCGAACCGGGGTCACCAGAGGTAGAAGGCGTGTGCCGCTATGCAGTATACCACAAGTCGTTCCCATTTAAAAATAAATGATTATCTTTTCAAAATATTTATTATTTTATTTAAAAATAAATAAATCCTGGCCCGGGTTTTTCTCCGG
>NNCF01128771.1:154879-176832 GCA_002313205.1 Laupala kohalensis
GACCTATAGATAAACGTGTTGTACAAAATACTACGAAAACTTTAGTACAAATCAAAGTAAAGTTCTATCACTTTTGCGATTGAAAAGTTGGTCATTTTTTGAAAATACGTTTTCTCCATCAGGCGCAATGTATTACTCCATCATTTATAATTGCTATTATTTCTTTTAAATGTCCGTTGAGGTGTGTTTTTTAAGTTGAAATCACAAATATATATATATATATATATATATATATATATATATATATATATATATATANCCGATTTCAGATATTTTTTGTGATATAATTTTACTTCCGCTAGTACTATCTTAGGTATCATTCTTTCACGGAATAGAGTATATGCATCTTTTCCTCACTTCTGTTATTTGTTTACAACTTGACGTACGACAATCAACACAGTTTCAGTGTTTTTAATCTAGGGAAGTGAGTCTATGAGTCTGTGTGTGTGTGTCGGTCTGTCAGCAAGTCAGTCAGAACAACACCGATTGTATTTTTAGATATATGAAAGAAATTGGTAGGTTCCGTGGAGTTATTCATGCATACGCACGGGAGGGATAAATCAGTAAATGTATCTTTGAGAGGACTATACGAATCGATTAGAGACTCATAAAAGTGAATAACTTAACCAATGAATATTAAAACCATTATTCACGCTTCTGAAACAACACAGCCACAGGTGTCGACAGTTTGTTTCCGTTTATCTTACTTTAATTAGAAAATACTGCATGAAACACACATTAATCATTGAGAAACTACAACGGTGTACCAGAGGTAAATGTTTAATTCATCGGTCCGTATCCTTTTCATCTCACTCTTCCCTTTTTTTCCAGAATAAAACGTTCTTTCGCCAGCAGAGAAACGAATTCACTTTCAAATCATTTTCATGGTGTGTTATTTTCCTAGATTTCAACTTCTTGATAAAGTATATCGACGCAGCTTCAGTAGAACAGAGAGAGAAAAAAATGCGTGAGAATATTCAAAATGTAAAATATAAATTTCCCAAGCTTTTTCATTTAAACTTTTTGTAAGAAGAAATATAATTAATACAATTAAACATATCCGCATGAGGCATCAATTGATATAGTTTAATTTAGAGCACAGTTAGTATCCAGTCATTAATTGCCATTTTCAAAATATAAGGCTTATCGTCCAAATATTAGGCTTCAATTTGTCGTGTTTATTTAATTAAGATATACTGCGCAATTTTTATTACAAAATAATTGTGTTCCACGTGAAATGAATGTTTTTCTTACTTTAAATAACGAATTACCTTATTAGTAATAATTTACTTACCACTAATACAGCGATTAGAATAGAAGTAACGCAACGCATATCTCGAGTTTGTGTAGGTCTGTTGCCCCGTGATCTCACAAATCTTCAAATCTGAGAAAAGATAATAAATTAATAAATTTATTGTCAAAAAAAACAGTACAAACTGCGTATGACCACGTGGAGGACAATGAACTAATTTACTCTCCGGAAGCAAGCAAGGGACCATCCCATCAATTCCGATCAAGGGCCCTAAGGCAGAGGCGGGTTCAAATTGTTTTTTGCATAAGTTCCTAGATAAGATAAAAAGTTAGCTGCGAGTTATAAAACTAATGGAATGTCAATATGTTTGTAATTTTACGCAAAAAATTACATGTACAAGTTATTATCGAATTATAGATTATTCTGAGTATAGTGTTTTAAAAAAAGAGTTGAAAAAAACCACTAAATTTACGATTTATTGTTACAATAAACACGCCCCTAGACAAAGCCTAAAGAACCTGTATAATAAATCCGCCTCTACCCGAAGGAAAAACGGAGAAAAACCCGGTTTGCCAGGATGGGGATATAGACGCACATTGAAATATCTCATAAATCGATATTGGAAAGCGGAAAATGCGCGTGGGAGAACACGGTCAAGAATACTTGGGTAAAATGGTAACTGGAAAATTACGCGAAAAATATTTCTAACTGTTAATTATTACTATTACACTTAGAGATATCCTTTTTCTAGCGCGTACAAATAAGAGTGTTTTGATAAAAGATTCATTTTTATCACCCACACGGCCCAAAAACATCATTCCAAATCTCTGAAGATTAGTCAATTTAGATGCCTGTTAGCATGACGCGGAGAAAATTAAACCTAACCGAATGCGCACCTACGATATGGCGAATATTCAATATTTGCGATTGATTAGCAATGAGACAAAACAACTCTTAACATCTGAATTATTTCACAAAAGAATTTAAAAAAATATAATACAAAATTTACATAAAAATAATTTGGAATATTTTTAATTTTAAAATATTTGAGTGGTTTACTCACAATATTTGTCTTGTTTGGTTAATTATTTCACTTTCTTTTAAAAAAATATAGCTTTTGGAATTGCCAGGTCGTAATTTGATGCGACCTGTAAATATTCTCGGGGGAAATGCTAGCTATTATCATTAAATTCTATTAAATTGTTGAATGTTTGATAAATAATATAGTTTAGAAAATTTAATTTCAATTGTTGTAGTTGAAATGAAATTTTCTAAACTATATTATAAAAAATTTCATTGAAAATTAAGACTATTATACCGTGTAATAAAAACCATATTCTGTATGGTGCTAGTTAAGCGCGCAGTCAATTTTCTTGTCGTTTAATTTTTCTTGTAAATAATAAAAAGTGGATACTCAACATCTGGTTTTTGGCACATTTAAACTAAACAAGTAACCTCGACCTAATTTTCTCCGTTTTTTTTAAAACATTTTGACCGGTATTGATAGAATGCGAGTTTTAACCAATATCTTTGCTTTAATTATGGTCATTTTTTTTCTTTTACATGTCTTGTAATTAGTATCAATAGATTTTAAGCCACAGCACTACTCCTGAAGGCTTACGAGAGCCTATGTAAGTACCAAGGAAACTTTGTTAAGTAAATATAAGTAATTACAATGGTGGTTGTTTTATTTTATCTAGTTGTAATACATGCGGAACATTAAATTTATGAATCCATGACATATCATGTGCACATATATGTGTGTGCCGATTTCGATTACGATAAGTTAAATAATTTAGACGTATATGTTTGTCAAAGACGTAAGTGCACTTTCATGTGTATGGTATAAGTAAGACTGAAACGAACAAAAAAAACCAAATGAAAGATGTACTCAACACATTAGGAGATAAAGTCATGGTTTCTTTAGAGTATGAAAACTTGTATGGAAAGTGATGCTGTATTGTATGATACAGGAATTGTAGTTTCACTCAGTTTTTTTTCGTCTGATATCATTTTCTTGGAACAAGGAAACTGCTACGTCACCCATATGCCAGTGAAGTTACATATGCCACAGCATTTCTTCTCATCTATTGAATTGTTTCACGTTGACGTTTTCTCCAGTTCTTCTTTGAACGTTCTGATTTCAATTCATAGGATGATGCATTGATTGCTCGTCCTCCATGTGGTCAAAGATTGTTTTAACTGCTTTGGTCAAAACGTTACTGCATCCCACAAGGATATGTCTCCACCGTTTATAATATTTCTGACCCCATAAAGCAGACAAAATGGATTAACGACATTAATTAACGAATAAATTAATGATACTATAATTTAAAATAAATTTGCACTTTTTATTCGTGATATTGTTTTAGTAATGCTAACTTGAAGACGTTCTACGAAACAGGAAATTTACAAATCCCAATGTAGGTAGATTCCATCGCAGTCAGTTACAAATACATCATTAGTTTCTGTAATCGAATGGCATTGGGAGTGTATTGTGAGTGACATTTGTGGATAAACATTTCTTGAGAGGTTTTCTACTTCTTTGGATTCAATGGATCCTTTTTGGTTTCAGTGTTTGAACAACATTACTGTGCTTCGTGCGTACCATCACGGGTGAAGCTTATTTAATTAACTTAATGACATTTCATAGTAGTGTAAATTGCACCCCAATTGTGCCGATAACAAACTAGATTAGAAGTTTCCTCGAATAGTGATACGTGTTTGACGCGTGAAGGGTACGGGGTGACAGGAGTCGAAGCAGTGACCAGCGCGACGCGTCAGTGACGTCACAGGTGAGTGGGTGTGGTTGGGCTACGCCCCGCCGGTAAATCTGGCCGCCACCCCTCTACCTCCCGACCGCCCCTCGTCGCTATCTGTTGCGCGCCTGACGTGTACGAAGCCTACAGCGCGTACGCCTCGTCCCGTAAGCCCTTCCCCATCCCTCGTAGCTACCATTCCCCTCGCCCACCTCCCGTGTGCAGCACCGGCTTCCCGAGGCGCCGCGTCCGGCACGCCGTATATCACCCCCTTCCCACTGCGGAGCAGAGACCGAGGACAATATAGAACGGTCCGGCTAATGCACATTAAAGTAACTGTATGAAATCGTAATTTCAATTGCGTTCAATAATAAATTGTGCGAAGGGCGTGCTTCATAAATTTTACGTCACTACTCTGAACGCGGCGTTATTTCCTCTAAAGGTTACTCTGGCAATATAGCGTCGTATAGCTTGGTGCTATTTAGACATCCCTACTAAATTATACATCATTCCACGCAAATACAAAATCAATTTGTGTAATGTTTCGGAGGTTATAAATACTTTTTCGTCTCATATTTTCATTCAAAATGTTCCTCCTGAAATATATGTATTTTAATTTGAATTATGGAACTGTTGATTTTCTGAGAATTATTACTCGATAAATTGCTTTATTTGTTCGCAATATAAGTTATGTATTTTGTGTTTAAATATTTTGATTTATTTTTTGAACTACAATTTCAAACAGATGCTTGTATTTGTGGAAGGAAGGAAATGAATTGAGTTGTGATCTGTTTAATAGATAAATAGGGAATAATTGAAATAACCACGACGTTTGTATGTGTTATAGATAGATGAGACATTCAAAAGTCTTGACAGAAAAGACTTTTATGATTTTTTTATGATTACTTATACGGTTGTCCTCTTTGACAAGCGTTGCCATGAATTTAATTTTTTTTCGTATTTTCCTCAAATAAGGCTACTTCCACAGACTGTGATTATTTTATGTATATTTCTTAACGTTTAACAAATACTAATTTATACAAACTTCAACGATTTTAAAATATTTCTACGTAATATGAAATGAAAATATGATTGTGAGTTATTTGTCAAGTGTTATACGGAGAAATGAAATTTGTTAGTTTAATGGTTCCAAGAGGTGTAACTATTACTTTTTACTTTCCAATTATACTAGTTGTTTCAAGTGTTGTTATCGGCCGAAAATAATTCGAGGTTTCTTGAGGCCTACGGAAATTGGCTCTAGGAGTCAATCGCCAATATTTGAGAATAATGTCCAATGTCGTCCACAACCTTGCCTTTAAAAATTAGGTGCTTACTTAAATTTAAAGTAACTGCGAAGAGTTCAGAGAGGAAGACAAGAATTCAGGGAAATTGAAATTTAATTTGTAGTAAAGAAGGTATTTGCCAAACTTTATAAGCAGTTTAATGTGTTTTTGTGTGTGTGTGGTATAATGTGCTTTTTACGGATTTATCGGATAATTATATCATTGAGGATACTTTTAATGTGTTTATCTTTCTTTCCCATTAATGATCGTTGGATTTATTGAGAATTTTATAATATAAACTTTTTCGTGATGTTTAGTACTATGATAATCTGAAAAAAACAGTGTTATTGGAAAGTGGAATTGAGCACAGACTAGATTTTTACAAACTTTTATTTAACTTTGCAAGAAAGTTTGATCCAGTTCTATTTTGTTGGAATAGACTGAAAATAAGTACGCGTGCACAGTATTATGGTCTAAATAAAAACTTGTTTTAAAAAAGTTTGTTTTTCGTACAATTTTAGTATTATGTTGATGATTTTATTGTACTGACCAAAGAATATTTTTTTATTATGAACACATGTTATACTATTTTATTTTTATTCATTTATTTGTTATGCCTTCATCAATCGACATTACATGACAGTTCTTTAATTCAATAAACCATTACATAACCTTTTTTTTCCTTCTGCACATCCTTTGAATTACAAATCTTTCGTTCTACCAATCTTTCAACTCCTCTTCAAGTTCACAAATACTCTCCTTATATTCTTGAAAAAAACTAACATTTTTCTTCGCAATCTATTTATTATTCTTATGTCGAGAGGTTTACATCTTTGTCCTTTATCTGTTTTATATAGTGTTCCATAGAGATCACAACCCCATAAAAGATGATTAATAGTTTTATTTCCTCGCAAGCACATTCGATACTATGGTAAGTTACAAACAAGAAATAAAACATGAGAAAAAGCAATATGAACGCTAACGTAATATGTTTTTTACTTTATTGTAAAGTAGTACTAGTAAATTTGATTTTTGTACTCATTGGTTGTTTGTTAGTTCTCTCTTGACAATAAATTATTAACACGCTTGATGTGCTTGTACATAGTGTGGTACTTATACGTCGTATCCTTCATAAGAGTAATGACGACTATACCTCCCGTTATATTGGTATTACTTCTGGATTTCTTTTAACTAAAATCTGTCACCTACATCAACCATCAATTCAATTCACTTGCTCTTGTGGTGTTATTCTGTTCTTTCTGCATCGAGCGTGTGGAATGAATATTACTGGCGTTCGTGGTATTACTAACTTGTATTATTTTACAGCAAATAGTCGCTTTTGCGAGTACTATTAATATATATTTGGATGTTAAATTTATTCGGTTTGTTCTGTAGAAGTTGGCAATTCGTATTAGACAGTCATAGTGCATTATTTTCCGTGAAGTCACATAAGTGAATATAATAATAATAATAATAATANTTTGAAGAAAAAAACAAGAGTTGAAAAAACCCCCACTAAATTCACGATTTATTGTTACAATAAACATGCCCCTACACAAAGCCTAGAGAACCTGTATAAGAAATCCGCCTCGACCCAAAGGAGAAACGGAGAAAATCCCGGGCCAGGATGGGGCTACAGAATTTTTGTACACAACCGTGCCAAAGTTGAGTACACATAAAACTAAATTACTATGAGCCATACGGCAACACAATCATGCAAGAAAATAGTTTTTGAAATTGTTATAAGTTATTTAAAAAGTGCTACAGCAATGGCGTGATAAAGTACAAGACGGATTTAACTTTATGCATATTACAAGAGCCGCGAGTCTAAAAAACTTCGGAAACCACCGCGGTCAAGTTGCCTGACATCGCCACGCAGCTGTAGCTGTCACCTTAGCGCAGGTCTCTTGAGGACGGCTGAGGTGAGTCCATCAGCGCGTCGCGGTCTGCATCGGAGCCGCCTCACGGGACATCGGATGCCCGCAGTGGAAGGACGTTGAGCGGCGAGACGGTTGCTCTCTGGGGACATCGATGGGGCGGCGACGCAAACCACACGGAGACCGCTGTCCAACCACTGGACCATCACCCGAGGGTGGTTACGAAAGCGAAGGATGGTGCTGGGGAAACCGCTAATCTCTGGGAGGGGACTTTCCATTCGCGCTCGGAGAACGGCTCCTCCCAACTCTCCCGATGGACAATTTGAGCTTTCAAGGAGGTGCGACCATCAAACTCACCGCCTGCAAAACGTTATTTTGCTTTACAATTTTGTTAAAAAAATGTTACCTCCAATTAGGATTTTGTGCTAAATAATAACCATGATTCATTATGAAATTATTAAAAATTGGAAAGGTTTACTCAGACAAAATCAATTTTGAAAGAGTACTGAGGAGGGAACTTTCAACTAGCGGAGGTCGAAAATGGTCATGTTTTTTTTTACAATGAAACATATTGACTAAATGTTTTATATGTTAAATGAGTGCCAAATGTTTCATGTTAAATGAGTCTTACCAAAATATTAGCTACGACGGCACACTCGAAAGAACCGAAGAAAAAGATATACGAATAATCGAGTCCTTTCGCACGGTGAGCATTTTTGTGGGTTTTGAACAACTCTTAAATGCAAGCGGACGATCAGCGTCTGCCGAATAATATAACCTTCTTTCAATGCAGTTCGTAACATTTATTTAGTGCACGAATGTTGAAATACGATTTGAAATATTGTTAAGATTTTGTTCCTATATTCACTTCCGATTTCATGAGATAAACTAATATTTTTTCAAAGTTAATAATTTTAGATTACCGTACAAATAATCTGAAAATTGGAAAATAATACAAACTTTTAGTGTTTCAGTCAGTATTAATATATACTAAAGCGAAGTATTAACAAAATGTGTAACCTATATGCTTATCTCCTTTTTTTTTGTTTTTTGTATTGCACTAGTATCCCACCGATACTTTAAATAAAATGAAAATTTGTTTTGATATTTTAATATCAGAAATAAAACTTTACAATTAAGGTTCCATAAATGTGCGAAATAGAATTCGTATTTCGTTATAATTCCGAGATTCAGTATCGGAGAAGGATATTGAGGAGATATCACGGCACGCAATGCAAAACTTAAGGCTGTAGTCTGTGACCTTGTACTGCGACAGTTTAGGCCTGTAGAGGAAACGGTTGACTTTCCTCATGATGGTCTCAAGTGCGAGCGGAAAGTAGAAGCCAAAAATTGGCAAATTTATAGATTTTTTTTCAGTGCCTCCCAGTGTGCCATCGCCGCTAATATTTCGAAAGGACATACGGACAGTAAGAACCTGTAAAAAAATCAGGACTACTTAAGACCTGCGATCGTTCCCTTGTGAAAACAATCAAACCCAATTGATTTTCGGATTCCTCTCCCCTCCCTCCTAATTGCATATTTATTAAAAGTTATATTTACTTGATAGAAATTTGACGTAAAAGTATTTTGTCAAAGTTTGACTACAACTTACAATACATCGCACATTTGAACAGTTATATCGAATATTACATAATATGCATTACAACTCGAACATAACAAATAAAAGAAGGTGGGATAACATACGAATGGCATGAGGTGCTTTTGACATTGATTTTGATATTATCTAATGTCATCTCGGTAACTATTGTTAATTTTTGATGCAAAAACGTTGTTGCGGATAAAATTGACGGTTGAAGATGACGGCTATGCTTCCAAAAACCTGTTCTGACAAAAATTATAACAATGTCTCCTAGTATTCAAATTTGATATTATCGACCAGATACAAATAGTAAACATAGCACGGATATCAAATCTAAAACAGTTTGGCATCATTGAATTCAGGAGGAGTTAGTTTCCTTATTAATAATTTGAGCATGCGTGTTGGGGTCAATAAAATTACAGAAAAAAATGTTAGATACGTCATTTTTATTTTGCGTTTCGTGATGGGAAATTTGACTTCAAATCTTTCTTGTACTTTATCACTGCTATAATATTAAAAGTTTTAAGATTCTCTTCTGGAAAACAGCAATCTTACTGTATCGACTATATAGTGAAAAAAATGTATTGTTGGTGAGTAATAGGGAAGATTTCCTCAAGCACAGATCTGCGATTGGAGTGTTTACACAACGAAATAAACTTACGGTTAGTGCTTATTCATACATATTTCCTCCCTATCTTTCACGCAGCGGGCAGTGCAGCATCGAAGACCGTTTAAGAACTGAAGTCAATTCGAAATGAATTTTTGTTTTCAAACGAATTACGAAGTAATTAGTAAATACTTTAAGTGAGAAATTACACTAAGTCTAAAGACCAGAAATTTTTTTTTTTTAAATTGAAACCTACGTCATTTTTACCAATTCATTACGCAGGATACTATCCAAAATTAATAAAATGAACAGAAGACTTTTTATGTATCCGTCTCTCTATACTCTAGAGAATGCCATGTGCCACTATTATGATTTATTTTAACTCGTACATGAACTGTAGCAAGGAGCTACTCTTTCAGAAGGAAACAACCACTTACATTGATGGAGATCTCATTTAACATTTTCTCGCGATTACACGACCGAAGAATGTATTTTTGTTCTTCTAAAGCAGCTGTCAACACCACTCGACGAACAGATAGAGCTGCTCGGTGCGGGCGGCAAATAATGAAATCACAGCAGGAGGGATCCTATTGGGTCGGGAATTGGAAAACGAAGCTCCACCGCTGATACACTTCCGTCGCACAATTTGTACTCAAATTGAACGTGTAATTGCCTTCCGCCGAAATTGTGAAATGTTTTGGAACAGCTACTTAATGCAATTCTTTTTCATTTATTGCATTGAGGCGTGATATCCCGCTATCGGGATTGTCGACTTCATGCGTAATATTTACATCATTTTAATTAAATTCTTATTAAGTTTATTTCACATAACTAACATATTTAAAATCAAACCACAAATTATAAGTGTTTGTTACTTGATTAAAGTCTATAAACACGACATTGGACAAATATTGGAAATTCCATACCTCCCTCATTAAAAGAAGAATTCCTATTGTTCCATCTTGTATTTTTTATTTTGCGAAATTGCAACAAATGACTCAGCTCTGGCGCGTCCAAACATTTTATGTCTGTAGAACCTACATTGATGTCTTATTTTTATTGCTTGTGCTAAATATGAAACCGAGTGAAATTTCTGTGTTACTCGTAGATAGAGGGGTAAGAAGTGCAAGGCATATCATTCAGGTCAATAAGATTGTCTTGCTTAATATAAGTAAAGGTTGATATCGTCGTACATAATGATAGTTTCATTCAATTTTTCTCTTAATATTCTATCGGTCAGCTTGAGCTAGTAAACTTAATTTTATTTGTAATACCGGAAATTACGCATTGTCACATGGAGGGTTGGTGTCTTGCCGGTCGCTTCACTCAGTTTCACATACATGTATTTCTACCACGGTTACTTATATTTATTTATTTATTTTATGTCTTTTGGCGAGGATAGATGTCGGAAAAGAAAGATGTTGGGTAGCCGGGGAACTTATGGATCCGAACCGACATTAGTCTGGAGCAGGTGAGGTAAACCCCAGCTGAAAACCTCTCATAATTCGACCGCGCGGGGCTTGAACCCTCGCTCTTCCGCTCAGCGGGATCGTGTAAGCGAAGGCACTACCACTGGACCACCAGGTGTATATCCATTTGTGCATTGGAAAATAAGACGTTTTGCAGAAATGTATATTCTTATAATATATGTCATTAATGTAAACATTCGTATGTGAAGCGCTGTGAGACACTTTCGCTCCGTTTCCTGCTTCAATGTCGATGGATGCGCTCCGAAGAGATCCCTGTGGCACACCCGTTTCCTAACCCCGACCCCTTCCGCGACCTCCCTCCCTCTACGATGGACGCCAATCACAAACGCCTCTCATCCCTTCATAGTCTGGTGGAATACCCACAACCCCCTCGTGACATGCAACATTAGCTGGCGTTCGCTTGATGCCGCAGCTCTGCTTTGAACAATTTCCGCTGTGAAACGGTGGGAGAACAAAGCGTCGCAAAGGTTCACATGTCAAAGGCGATGCGCACTATGCGATGCGCATACGCGTCGGATTCCAGCTTCAAGAACACCAATAGACGCTTTTCTCGGGCGAAGTAAATGGTTTTGTCTACCGGAAGCGTTTCTCGAATGTGATACTAACAATATTAGTTCACAAAGTACGATGCTTATATACAGTGAGGAACCAAAACCGCGAATTTCTTTCTTTCTCAGTAACTTACTTGAAAGTGAATTTGCTACGAAATGTGTCGTTAATGCAAGAAATAAACAAAAATCAAAACTATATTTTGCATTTACACTAATTGCATTAGAATGTTTCATTTACCTTCATTGCAAATTAGATCATTTAATTTATATTTTTTCTCACCATGAATACTTTTTTCATGCTATAATTCATAGTCTATATTTTCTCACGTTTTAATAAATATTGAAAAAATAAAAGGAAACCATACACTATATTACACTATTAAGTACCACATGTACAGAATGATTCTCGTATACGGAATTATTGTAATTTGAATTATGTTTGTATCCACGGTGTTTCTCAGAGCTCAGTTTTTAGTGTGACCTTATTTGCAGTGGCCATAAACAGCATAACATCTACTGTAAAGAATCCTGTCATACACTCTCTTTTTGTCGACGACTTTGCCATCTTTTGCTCATCGCAGTGTCACAGGTGCGGAGCGACAAATCCAACTCGTCCTCAACTGGTCGCAGACGACTGGCTTTCGTTTCTGAAAAACCACGCTGTGTTCTCTTCAGTAGGAGACAAAACCTTCTGTCAGAACCTCACCTCGCCCTGGGGAACAACGTTCTAAAATTCTATCCTTCTGTAAAATTCTTGAGTCTTATCTTTGATCAGAGAATGAATTGGATTGAACATCTGACAGACCTAAGAGCATGAACATTAAAGTCTCTGAATCTATTGAAGTGCCTCAGTAGCAGGGAATGGGGTGCTGATCGCTACTCCCTGCACCAGTTTTATCGAGCGTTCATAAGATCTCGGCTCAATTATGTCTGTGTTGTATATAGCTCTGTTCGCGCAAGCTTTTTAAAGAAATTGGATAGTGTCCGTCATGCAGGTATCTGACTAGTTACGGGAGCCTACCGTACTAGTCCCATTCCAAGTTTGTATGCCGAGAGTGGCGAACCATCTCTTTACCTCCGGCGACAACATCTCATGTTAGGATAATTTTGCCATGTTCTAACTCTTTATCCGATAATCTGGTAAACAACGCAGTATTTCATCCTTCCTCTTCTTCCATCTTCATTCTTCGTCGGGGAAAACAACTTCTAATTTGGAAGGTTCAGATAACCAGAGGGTTTTTACAATTTAGTTTGTCTTCAATTAAATTTATCCTAGAGTAATTAATGCTTTCCGATAGCATTACCTGTGTAATAACAGATTATTAGATGTATTAATGATTTTGGGAGTTTGTCTCTGTTGTAAATTCAGATGTCTAGTTAATTTATATTAAATCATTATTTATTGTTATTACACGTGTGTTTGATTGCCTGGGAAGCTTGGCTGGTGGCAGCGAAGAAAACTACCATAGGGATTGTAGTATTTATGTGGATCCCGCTTCTACCAAAGAAATACTAACATCGCATCAGGGCTTGAGGTGTGATGTTACAATGATGAACCCGTTTGTGAGGAGTGTAGCTCTTCTCTGACAGTGCGTCACCTACTGACTGATTGCAGAAGATACTCGAGAATCCGGAGACAAATTGGTCTGGCTGCCTGCAGATTTACCAACAATTCTCGGAAATGAAACGGATGATGTTAATAAACTATTGAATTTTACGAGTAGATCAGGGCTCCTCCCACACGTTCTCTGGAGGGTTTTAAATTTGCATTCTTCTTTCCTTTTCCCTGTCTTCTTTCCTTTTATCTTTGCTTCCCATAATATGAAAATTATAATTTTTAGAATTATTTTTCCATTTGATGATAAAATGTGTTCGGTAACTGTTTCCTTTTCTCTTCTCTCATCTTTGTATTTTGAGATATTTGTTGAATTCAGGAGGTTTTATTTAGTGGGTATGGTCCAGATATTCGGCGAGTCCCACACACGGGGCAGAGTCGTTACTGTTCTTCTTTATGGTGAAAAACTGCATTTTCCCCTACTTGCATGGGCTCTAATGACTCTGCCGTTGACGAGCCCTAAAACCCCACATTAATGTATCCACTACTGCACACAGTTAAGATAGGGTACACTGAAATCACATCAGCTATTTTACTCTCAATATTTTTTAGTAAAATAATTTTAGATCCATATACGCATAAACTAGAGTGTATGTTTTTTTATTTAGCTTTCAACGTATTTCATTGCTATCACGTATCGCAGAGATAAACCCCAGAGATAAAAATTGTCACACTCGATGTCCAGTGTGAATAAAATACATACAAGTCAAGGAAATATGTATTTTATCATTCTCATATCTTATCAGGCTATCTTTTCAGTTATATAATAACTTTCGGTCAGGTGAAAATGGCACCACCCATAGGTCTGGGTGGAAATGGTGTACGGTTGTGGAAGACGAACGGGTGGTGTAGTGGTTAACACCCCTGCGATCAAACCAGGAGTCCCGGGTTCGATTCCCGACTCGTCGCCATTTTCACCTGATACCGAAAGTTATCACATATCTTCTCCACGTGTAGAGACGGTACACGGAAAAAATATGTACATTTTCAGTTATAGTTTCTGTTATAATTTAGTACATTAAAAAACGATCTTCTTTATTATAACTGTAAATAATAGGGTCTAAGGATGCTGTATCTTGGTTCATACAGTCAGACCAAACAATAATTCAATAAATCATCAATTTATCCCTTTACTTAACGTAACACTAGAGCACGTATAATTAAATCATTAAAATATCGAAAATCAACAAACTCTAAGACGTATTCATGGTACACTTTAGTGTGTTTATATAGATGATGTACTTGATGTACTTGACTGATAATTTAAACTCAATAAGGATTCCTCTCCGGTAATTTTAATGAAATAATTGCAATTGCAATTGTAATTGTAGGTCAATACATTTATTTTCAAGAACTTTTTCACCTCTTAAATCGCGAATGTGATATGGAAGTTTACTTTGATTTGTAGTATATTTTTTGAAGTATTTTTTGTATTCTTTATCTATAGGTTACCGGACATTTGAGAACGATATTATACTCACGAGATGAGATGCATATATCACGGGAGTGTTTCGCTTAACCGCCATAACTTTATATGCTCCTACGAACTTCGCGCGATTTTCTAATATTTTTTGCACTATACTATTGACAAATAGAAACAAAAAAAAACGTTCTACCTTCACTTATATTGTTGTGATTTAATGTAATGAGAATAAAAATAAATAAAAAAGACACATCTCTGTGATTTGACTGACTTGGAGAACTGGTCACACCTTAAATGAGAGAAAACTGTCTTGATGGAAATGTAGAACATGGTTTTTATGATTATCGATGTTACCATCGGCTTGATTTGTTGACCAATCCAAGATTCCATCAGCTATCTCAGTTTCGTGCTTTTAAAACACCTTGTGCAGAATGTGAGCTGTTCCTAGTATTGCAATTTCTAGCACCTAATCATCTGCTATTACCTAAGATCTTTACTTGGTTTTTATTTATTTTGTGTCCATTCCCGAAGTCGAAACGATAATTGGAATTACTTCTCCTTTATAGCCCCAGAATCTATTCATTTCAACGGAGCGATTCCTGTGTTTCAATTTCTTGTCTGCTTCTGATCCGATTGTTGCTGAGCAAGTTATTATTATTATTATTACGTTTTATCTGAGTGAAAGCTTTACCAAACAGATATATTTTAGAAAATGCAGAATAAATTAGGGACCAGAAATTATATTACAGCCACGAGTCTGGTCATTGTGATGTATCTATTCACGTGAGCATGAGTCTCCATTCCAGTGCTGTAAAGCGACCAAGAGCGCCCTCTGGACTTCCCCGATCGCATCGATTCGCTCCCACCCAGCGGCCGTCAGAGGAGTAGGGGGCGGGTGGCCAGCAGCGACCATCAATTATTCTCTGGCCGCCGCCTCCGCCGCCACCGCCGCCGCCGGCGGTACCAGGGATACGTCTCAGCATGGGTGCGGATCGGCTTTATAAAATTTCTATGCGAGCAAGCGCTGCTGCTGCTGCTGCTGCTGCTGCATCTCCGAATGCGTCGGAGTATTTCCCTTTGGCTTCGACGCATCTACTACCAAGTCTTAGTCTACACGTTCATTCTATTTGGCAGTCATGTTAAGGAATGTTTTTATTACATGTAAATTTACAAACATTTTTGCGTTAAATTACAAACATATTGACATTATATATGTATTATAACTCGCAGCTAACTTTTTATCTTATCTAGGAACTTTTGCTGAAATTTTTGAATCCGCCTCTGCCTTACGGCCCTTGATCGGAATTGATGGAATACGTCGCTTGCTTGCTTCCGGAGAGTAAATTAGTTTATTGTCCTCCACGTGGTCATACGCAGTTTGTACTGTTTTTTGACAAAAAATTTATTATTATTATTATAATTATAAATCCGTCTTCACATAATTGTAGTTTACGACGCTTTTACCAAAACTATTAATTGTTTTATAAATAATCAATAAATACTTAGGTTCGGCCAAGTTAAGCGGACCACAATTTTTTATTGTAAACACTTGTCACGAGTAGATACAAAACCTTAAAAAAAGCACACGAAACAAGTCAATACATTGGAACATTGTAAAATGTGTACACGACGTTTCCTTACTAATTTTTGTACCCTCATCGAGTGAACATATTTGATCTGATGCTCAAGTCATTCTAAAGGGATAAGAAGTAGAGAGTATCAAAAACATAACTACCAAGGAACATAGTGAAGGAGAAATACGGAGAATGAACATAAAATACATAAACTTAGTTCAAGGTGTAAATGGAATACAAATAAAATAATAGTATCATAAATTTTTGATATCTTCTAAGAGTCAATCTGTAAATTAAGATTGTGTTTGGTGCTTTTTATGTACAACATTTCAATTACCCCATAAAACCCAATTATCTGATACACCAACGTTTGAATACACTTTATGTCATCAGGACTCGCAATGAACTAATAAGGATACACTGCTCATGTATCATCTCGTAGCACATGTTACCTTCTATTTAACTTTTCCATATTATCAACAGAAAAGACAACTCTACCGCATCTTTCTAAATGGTGAAGAATAGTCTGTATTCTACTAAGTTATGTCCATATTCGATTAAAATAGTCTATCTTCATGTCCATAGGTCATCATCAGTATAGTATGTACCAAAATATTTAATTGTATTAAATTGACAAATTGTATTAAAGTAGTCCATATTCTGCAGATCTTAAGTAGAATATGGCTCATTACTGAAAAATGAGGTGAATTCGAGTAGAGTGGTGTTTGTTTGAGCAGTGTATACTTATGTTTTATTGCTATGTATACTTATGTATTTATGATGATATAAAGCGTTTCGAAAATGATATAAAGCGTATCACAAGACCGAGTTTTATGAGGTCTAAAAGTGAAAATCTACAATGATTATGCAAAATAGAGGTTTTGCGTTCACATCATCTCACAAATGAAAATATTAATTTTTCGAGGTGTATCTTACCAATTTTAATCAACATTTTAAATTTTGATGATCGCTACACGTTCAATGCATTAATGAAGAAAATGTAGGAACGAAGGTTTGTTATTCTAAATTCGATTTGTGCTTTCTCATAATTTTTGTCCTTCATGTTAGATTTCCCAAACTATTATTTACACGAATCTTCGAATTCCACAGCGATGTACTACAATGTTCTGGACTAATATTCAGAGAGAGTGGATCGATGCCTCCCAATACGACGTGGTCCCAGGTGGTGAAGAACGCAATCGATTCCTCCTCTTGACCTCAGGGAGAAATGGAAACGCAGATATGATATATGTACTGTTCCATTTCCATTAACAGCATATTCATTCACGGACACATTCTCTGAAATTCATTTTATGGCCACATAATCTTCAGTCCAGGAATACACTTTATATCCTTTTCGTATGTTATTTTGCCTGAAAATAATAAGTAATTTCTTTCCCTTTAACTGCTGTACTGCATCATTATATCTAATCTTTCAGACTATAAATATGTTGGATTATTCTTTTAAAGTAATTTAATAAATACTCCGAGATTATTAGTCATTTTGAAATGGTGAGTTAACAATTTCTCTCCTTATATTCATCTCTAGAAAAAAATTCATTCTTGCCATTAAAGTACTACCATTAACAACGTTCTCCTATCTGCGTCTCCACTTTTCCAAATTATCTCATTTTTATACCTCTTTCTTTCTGCCTCTTTCTTGGTGTATTACTGAAAAATACCCCTCGTTTGGACGTCCAGTAATTGTATTTTATTAATCGTGTTATCCTTCTTTTTGTACTGAGCTTCAACTGTGACTCCAGCGGAGTGTATTCATTTGGGTTATCTTCTCCAGATGGGACTGCGTTAGTCTTTGTGACACGACCAATTTGTAACACCGAGAAACATGGAGCTCGCGTTGCGGCATGGAACACACAAGACGAAAAATTCACAAACGTTGTAAAAAGAGAATTTGTTTAAAATGCACACTCACAGAAATGTGTTCTATTACTTCACTTTGAATCCCTATCATTAACGCATGAAAATAGTATTACGACTACGGAAATTTTTGTTGGTGATTTAGTTATAAAGTAACACAATATTTGATCTTCAAACAACATACCACGCCTCCAAAACTATGAGCATGAATTTGAATTGATATTGGAAGGCAAGTAAGAGGCCAATCCTTAATTTGATTAAATACGTATTATAAATCACCGTTTATTTTCTACTGTTATTTTTTCGCTTAAAAACAATTCTAGAACTGTATTACATATGTGTAAATATACTTGTACATGCAATTAATTTTTTTCGATTAAATTATATTTTGAAAGAATACCCACGAAAATATTGTGGTACTTGAATACACAGTTCTTGGGTAAGCCTTTCAATACAGGTGGAAAATTATTTTTACAAAAATCAGATATTCACAAAGCGTTTTCGTGTTTCATAATATGTGCTTTTTCATACTCAATCTCACGTTGTCACTCTGCTGAGTGCACTTCTTCCAGTTGAAGTACTATCAAGTAATAGTTCTATCATTTATATAAGCTCATGAGTTAAATTATGATTAAAATCTTTTTATAAATCTTCGTTTTTTAATACATTCTACGCTCTATTTCTTTATCTGTTTTTGTGCAGGTTATGCGGAGATCCAGCCAAACTTTCTGAGAAAACCAATAAAAATCCTTTCGTTTGGTAATATTCTGTCATTAAATTGCTTATTTTTTCCTTTAAATAAAATAAATAAATAAAATCTCGCACATTCAGCACGTGACGAAATGAATACGAGTAAATGTATTTATTTCCGTATTACATGTATTTTATTATAGACAAGAATTTCTCAAGAAGATGCGATTTGCTCTGGAAATATACTTTTTTTGTTCGTGATAAGACTCGAGACAAGCAAATACAGGATATAAGAGGAAGTACTCAACGTTATGAACTGTATTCAAACCTGGACGACTTTAATTTTGGTTCAGAGGATACCACTTAGGATACTCTTCCGTTTTACAAGTCAAGAAACCCCGAATCTGTCGTCGAGAACGAAGTAATGTTTTATTCATGGTCATTATTGAAACTAGACTAAATCACAGAACGTTCATTAATAAACATGGCGGTTTAATGTTCATCCCAACGCGGAAAATATTTCAGGGAAAGCCGACGGTTTGTGAGACAACGGACTTAACGAATTCTTTTAATGATCTTCTCGAATAATAATATTTCTTTTATCAGTTGAAATGCAGCTGTGAGAGAAAAAAAAATGTAAAATTTAAATTAACGACATTACAGTCTGCTATACATCAATTGTTTTTCAGTAACTCGATGCGTATTTAGAATATAATATAATTAAACAGATTCGCTGATTCAGAATGCCCTCCATCTTGTTTTGCCCGTTAGAAATATTTAGCCTTCATCTTGTTTTGGCCGTTAAAGATAACCGTTTAAACTGGCCGATAATTACTTCTTTGCTGCACGATGGTAATTGCGTTTCAAACGTGATATTTGATTTACTTTCCGTATTCACGGAAAGCTGGTTTAAAGTACATGGGTTCTCGTATACAAAATTTTATCTATTTGTTTCTATACTAAAACTAGGCTTGCTGTACTAAATATGTTGTACTGCTTTATGCAATTTTTACACAGTTTAATTGAGATTTATCGTGAAGAATATGCTCTCAAGTTAGATCAAATTTTCACTATAAATCACTTTTCTTTTCCTTTCAGTTTCATATTCTGTATCGAAATGGAAACAAACTTACATTATTATAAAACCATAACTATCTTGTATTGCTCACATGATGAGAGATGTTCTTAATATTTGGAATGGACAGATATTACTTTCTCATTTACGTAGTATATAGAAAGTAATGTAATCGTGAAAGAAATTGAAAATGAGTTTTTCACGGAAATATCCATTTTGGAGACCCCTAATTCCGAAAAAGTGAGTTTTGGCATAAGGTCAGTCCGTCTCTCTGTCCGTCTGTGCACAAAATGATGAATCAATTTAACTCACTTTTCGTATTCACAATAGATTTTACATGTCGTCGATGCACGTGCTCTGATTTTNTGCTCCGATTTTGTTTTTGCTTTAAAACAAAGGGTACTCCACATAAAGGTCAAAGTACTCTTTTGAATGTTTATCAAAAACGGCTCCAACGATTTTGCTTAAATTTTCTGTACGTAAAGTGCACTTAGTATGCATTACATCCGCATTAACAGTATTTTGCTTGAAAGTTTGGTACAGACGCAGTAAAATAATGTATGTCTGCTACATTTTCGCATTTGTTTACTATTTCAAGAACCTTGATTATTATTTAACATGTATGAAACAGAGGTAGAGTAGAATAATATTCTGAATACTTTCAAATCTCTAATAAAAGACAGTAAATTGTTGAATTATTGGCTTTGAACCCGTCTAAAATGTTAGTCATAGTTCGTTACACTATCATATACATTTTTAATTAATATTGTTTTTCTTGCACTTATTATGCCATAAAATTTATATAATATATAAATGTTTATGGCGCGAAGTTCTGAGTTTTCCAATGGTGTGAATCCAATGAGTATATGTTTTAAGATGTGTCATTTTAGTATGTTACTTTTAAAAGGAGAACATTGGAATGTTTGCATCTTGTGTTTCTGTTGGTATCGTGAACCTTCCTTCCAGACGACCGCCACGCACAACTCGTTACCTTTCATCCAGAAGGACGCTGCATCTTTTCTCTGCGTAAGCTTACGTATCAGATGTATCCACTGCTTCTTTTACCGGATGTTATTGTTAACTTGTGCGTGCTGTGTGTCATATTTATATGTTGACGAATATTATTTGATATGTGACGATTTTTTAAAATTACTTATCGTTTGAAGAATTAACTTGGTTACGTCTTAAAAGTTATGTGCGATGAAAATATTTTTGTTTATTTTTCAAATTTTTTTAAATTCAATGTTTATAGCAGTTTTAATTGTTATAAATAAATTTATATTAAATAAAATATTTTATTGTATATAGAATTCTTAGACGAGATAGATATGGAACGTTACGAAATAATTGAAAGTAAATTTAAAAAACTGTATCACCTCTTTCACGGAAATTAATCAATAGATACGATTAATTTTTATTTATATAATTTTGCAATTTCAAATTGCAAAGAAATTACCTTCGTAGTTTTTGATTAAATTATATAATAAAATTGATGTTCTTCTTGCTTTTTTTTCGCGATAATAATATCCTAATTATCTTTGTATTTATTTATTAGTATATCTAGGAAATAGAAATACTCTTACTGATCTTATCTCTCCCAGAATCAAAACAGAATTTATATTTTAGAGATTCTTTGATATAAATTCTGTTAAATTATTTCTTTTATAAACTTTTTAAATAGGGTAAAATGGAGACGACCGAAATATAAATAAAACATGTTAAAAACAACTCTCTCCTAATAGAATGCTTTAATATCGCTCTCTAGTGCAGACTGAGAAACGTATGTGAGAAACGTATGTGCAATGGTTTTGCATTTTACTAGTTTTTATGACGTTTGCGTATCACAACTTATTACCCGAATGTCAAGTGTTCGTAAAAAATGTCTATATCAATATGTACAATTTAATATGAGCGATATAAGAAAAAAGGTTGGCAATAATAATCTAAACCGAGTCCTGTCCACTCTACTTTTCTTATAATAGATGACTGGAGTATATGATGTAGCGAACTTTTCTTCTCGAGTGGTGTGCTAGCACTAGCATTCTGTGATATTATAGTAATAATAATACTTATTAACTGCAAGTGGAGGGCATAATATAAGAATATATTATGTTAAATGAATTCTCATTTCTTAATTTCGAAATCATTTAATAAATGAATAAACTAATAATAAAATATTAAATATAAAACATGTGACCAAGAAAATACTAAAAAAGATAAAAAGTACTTGTAATAATTATTAATTTCCTATTTTATGATCCTATGTTGATCGTCACGTC
>NNCF01128771.1:176838-201798 GCA_002313205.1 Laupala kohalensis
TCTCACTCATCGCATTCCTATCACATCACATCACTACCACCATCTTTCCATCTATATACAAGAATTATGATGGACAAAATATCTTTTCAGATACGTCATGGAGTGAGTGGGATGTTTGAAAATGATAAGTTTTGCGTTACAAAAAATGGCGCTATTGTGTAACTTCATATAATTTGAATTTAATTCAAAAGTTCCTCCTAAGACCTTTCAGACTCAGTTATTTTTGCCAATAATGTCCAAACAACAGTAGAATTAATGATAAAAGCATTGCAAAAAATGTTTTTTGGAGCGTACTGGTTTTATAAAAATACCATCTTCATGATTTTCGCACCTAACTATTATTTTTTTTTTTTGAAAGCCTATGATATTATACTATCCGGAGCCCAATGGAAATGGCTGAGAAATGGGTTCATGGAATATTTCTTGTTTTCAACTACACAGTAGTTAATAATGATTTATTATTGTGATGCAGAGCTTTGCATATGCATAAGTTTTTATACAGAAATTGTGGTATTCTTATACGGAAATGATAATAACAGGTGTAATAATTTGATTTAATATACTCCTCTGATGTATTTAGTGAGTATGTAAGCAATAATAATAACATTTTAGTATTTTATTTACATGTCACGTGAAAGTACGTCGTAAGCAGGACATTAGGGTCACAAAAAACCTATTGGTTATCATTTTTTTACAGTTTGGGTGACAGTTTTGTGCTGGAGCATAACTATTTTTATTATACTAAAATAAACTAAGAAGTGAAATATGCATGTACAGGTGGATTTATATTGTAGAAAGAAACAAAATGTGAAATAATCGTTTTAATGTCATAGTGGTTTCATGTGTAATCACCATTCAAAATGGACCAAAAAATAAAAAAAGTGTAAAAATTTGAACTAGTAACTTGTGTGTAATAAGTGAAAGAAACGTGCTTTACTGATTTCTTTACTCTAAATGTTTGCTTCGATGGGTTAAAAATTCATTAATACCTTGTAATATTGCTTTGTTCCAGGCAAACGCTGGGCAACGGTACCCTGTACTTCCCGCCCTTTCGAGCAGAAGACTACAGAGAAGATGTCCATTCCGCTGTGTATCGCTGTCGCGCTTCCAACGCAGGGGGAGTCGTCCTTAGCAGAGAAGTCCGCGTGAGGGCGGGTGAGTCCTTTTCCTTCCATTTATCTCATGCTTTGAAAGGACACTGTTTCTCTGCAGTACGTGTACACCAAAGCTTCGAATCAAAAGCTTGTTGTTGTTTTTACATCGTGCATTATTTCTAAAGCATGTGTTTGCTTGATACGTCAACGAATTTTCCATCAACATACATCTTACTATATCAAAGAAGAACAAACCTTACTTGATGAAGGAAAATCATGTAAACTCGTCGCGTATTAGCATAATACTTGCTGTGGATTGGAGTATGAGAATGTATGATTTGTTCTTAGTGTACGGAAATGGAAGAAGTTATTCATCAAAATCTCTTACGTCTATGAAAAGTTCAATTGTTTGATTTCGTGCTATTTTAGACTTACTTTATACTGATCTTAATACAAATCATCCTTTGGAAAATGGTGTTCCACAGGGTTCAATTTTGAGCGTCACTCTCTTTGCCATAATCTTAAAAAACATTTATATTTAGGATGGTTGTAATACTTTATACCACAGTCGAAGTACACTATTTTAACTCACAAAGTTTTGACCTTTATGACCTTTTAAGTCCAATAGTGAACAAGTGATAAGTAATGTACCTAACAATGTCAGTGATAAGGTAGCACGGTGGCAACGCACTGCAGAAACCACCCCATCTAGTTTTACAACATCGCATGATATCAACTGATATATTTCGTTGAGCTGGCCACCAACTTGACAATATGACCAGTATTTCGTACGTGTTCATATATATGGTTGTAACGTTTTTTTAAATGTGAGGTAAATATTTCTTGTTCTTTTTTCGGTCAACGTCGTGTAAATTTCACCTGTTTGCATAAAATACTTCAATATTAATATGACACTAGTATATAATACGGTCAATTTAGGATAATTCCTCTCGTAGATGATTACATTGTTTTCCAATCATTTTAAAACAAGTAAAACTGATGCCACCGCTCTCATAATCTACTTCAAAATGCCATTAGAACCTGCCTAAAGCGATACATATGATTTATGCGCTACATTCGCAAGAATGCGAAGCGGCAACTGTGAGACACAACACCAGAAATTCCTCCCCTCGCCAACCCACTCTGCGGCGGAGAGAACCAGCCAGACTCCGAAACAAAGTACATTCATAGCAGAGCACTCTGGCGTATAATGTCTGCGTATTACGCGCACTCATTGGATCCTTGTGTGAGTCCTGTTGAATGAGGGAGAAAGCTGCGAATTCGCACAGCTCTGGCAGAAGGGTGAGCTTAACTAACGCCAGTTATAATAAGCGCCGCCGGCGGAAATCAAAACCACCGCACGCCCCACCCCTTCCGCCTCATCCCGCCTCCCCCGACGCCGTCACGTCACTAATGCCATTAATTATACACCAGCGCGTGGTGCATGCAGCGGCATCAAACGGCGGCGCGGCGAGAGGCGCGACCATGAGGTGTGACGGTGGCCGAGATTTTGTGGTAGGACTTCTATGGAGAACAAAGGAGGCAGACGGAAAGAGAAAGAGAAGTTCAAAATGGGAAATTCTGTTGTTGGACACTTGCATCGAGCTAAAAATATGGTATAATAAATATCTCGCTATATTTCGCATTAAATATCGTGGTTGACAGCTTCCAATCCTCGCGAGTTAAGTAAATTGTGAAAGACTATTTAATTTTCTCTAACCACAATTTCAGCAAATTTCTGAACAAATTTTATCGTCGTCTTTTTTATATTAACGTAGAAAAAATTGTTGTGTAATTTTATAGTCAATCAAATATTAATTTTACTTACATCCGGGTCGATAAGAAAATCTAGCGTACAATTAGAAAATCTTTGGATTCCCGCTTAATATGTTACGAAATTAATTGACGAAATATAAGAAACGAGCTGACATGAACCCTGATTAGAAGTGTTCATGCGCATTCTCTTATATGACAATTTAATTTATAACCTTGTACACTTTTCGAGATTTTTTTGCCTTCAAATCCTTAGCGAGATATAACCTTAGCACAATTTTATTCAGAAAAAGATATATTAAATACATTTTCTTTCAAAATAACTATAACGAAAGGTATTAGAAGTGTGTTATTGTGGCATGGTACCCCCCTGGGGGTCCTAAATGGCATTTCGACGTCTCCACCTATTATTATTGATTCTACTCTTCTTTGCCCATTTCAAGGTTTGACTTAATTACCCAATTGATTTAATTATCTACGGAACTCACTCGCTTGACTATGTGGATGCAACTCCCACCATTGTGAGAGGGTGGGTCGGCTGGGATATGTGAAATGAGCCAGGATCATTTAGGTATATAAAAGAAATCAAACTTAATACTATTTATTCCATTAACTAAATCCCATCGGTACAGCTGCACCCAATACCTTTTTACCGTTACACAATAAACGAGACAATTCCTTAATACATCAATACAATAAATAGAAGTATCTGTCGGATACTCAGTAGAAATAACAAATAGTCAAAACAATTTATGAACACAGTAATTAGAAGTATCTGAAGAATATTAGAGTTTTACGAATGCGCTCGGAGAGGAGGCTTGCCCCCGTCTGCTCAAAGAAGAATTTATAAGTAACATGTGAAATACAAATTGACGAAGCACGCTCATCATGTGCCCCTAGACACACTGATTATTCGTTCACCTCGCTGTCGCCTCGTCCATCTTCCAAGAAGGAGGTCTGGGGGGAAAGGGCGATGACGCAGCTGACGGTGTCAATCTCACGCTCTTCGCACAGCTGACGACCCCCGTCGGAAATGGCGTAGCGGCTTCTGCGTGCACGTGTAGACCAAGAAAAACAATCATGACTGCTCATAATTTATTACGGGCAGTCAGGGACGTTAAATCATGCAATAGATATATAATCAAATTTAAAAAAAGGAATTTTCCATCGCATACCGTAACATTATTACTATTTAGTTCAGGCAGATTTTTTTTCTCAGTAAAACATTCCTTCTTTACTTGTTAGTGTCTTACATTCCAAATGATATTATAATTTCAAAGAAAGGAACACATTTTCTTTCAAAACTTAAATTTGAAACTGTAAATATACTTTCTTACGCGATGAAAAGACTAAAACATAAACAGACCAAGAATAGGAAAGGAAAGTCTCGAGAAAAGGAAGAACCTTGCGTTGTGTCCTCTAGTGTTTTAATGTTTCGTGAACTCATCTCGACCTTTAAAATAAATACACTTCTAATTGAGTTAAATTGGACCTGCATAATATATACATGTCCCAGGGTTAAATTAGGGATGCTTTCGAAATATACATTCCATCGAATTATAAAATTGCCTTTGTAAAACAACCTTAATATTCTGAACCTCAAATGTCAAATTGAAATTACTCTTTGTTTTATGTTCGTTTGCATTTCTTTTCTCCATTCAATAGTTATTTCTTCTGAATTTACTGCTTATCCACCTTCATTCTAACAGGCATAGAGGCTAAATTTTTATGGCTCCTTTTTTTTCATCTCCGTTATTGCCTCGTTCGTACCAAGATGATAAAGCAAAGAATTTTATATCAATAGAGCGAAGAATATTTCATAACATCATTTTCTCTTGTGATATCTTCTACGATTGAACTCTTGGACGTTTACCAAATCAAAAAATTCAGTTTGCTTTTCCAGAGACGTTAAATGCGTACTTCTATGAAATCAAACTTCAACCACCATCGTGTACAAGACAGAATAACACAATCTATGCCATGTTGAGAACAGTAAATTCGAGTTACGATTGCTGAGATTGCTGGTAACGCCAGGAACTCGCGCAACAGCGAGGCCACTGGTTGGTATACTGTGCACTTACACTGGCTATACTGTGCACCGAGATACAGATCAAAATTAATAAGTACGTTTTACTCATCTAATCACGTAATTTGGGGGGGATGATTTGTACCATAGTTCAATATGTCATAACGTCATTCCTTCCAACCACGGAACGTTTGTATGCTCGAACTTGGAGTGTTGATTTCCTGTTATAGTCGTCTTCTCTTGATATAGTCGCCGGAATAGTTGTTAAATTACCGAATCCCGTGATACGTACTCTACTCAAAATATAATCTCTTAAGATATTATATCCCTCAGAGCGACTAGACTTAAGTACCGCTAAAAATGTTTCAAATAAGAGTTGAATTATTTTCTATTCAGTGGCGATGAAATTTTATACCCTTACGGCGCAAAATTTTGAATTATTTGACTTTAAATTACTATGGGTTTTATATGGATAAATTTTCATGGGTTTATGTTTCTTTTTCATAATTTGACTTACCATAGCTCAGTACCAGCTTAACATAGCGAAAAAACCCTACTAAAACATAGTAAATGGAAATAGCGACGCGATACCGTTCAGACTTTCAAACCTCACGGGGCATTTACGAGAATAATTCACCAAACACTGTGGAAAATACTTTTCTAACGGAAATGTCAACCTCACCACGCGACTGAAGACAATGCGACCTCTGTCAAATAATGATTCAAATGAGAATCTAAATTTAATATCGAGTTTTAAAACCACAAAACAATTGTCCTCGTCCAATAGTAAGAATCAGTAGAATGAATTATTAATGAATAAGAACTACTTTGGCGAATAACTCCAAGTTTTTTGAAAAGTTGGTAACTTGACTTCAGTCGACGCGGATGTAATATCTTAAGTTCTCTATAACAATGATTCCACGGCGGTATATCCTATTGAAGCGTTGGACGCATCAGTGTAGTTAGAGGAAGAAAGCTTTGGACGACGTAAGCCCGAGGGATTGCAGACCGCCACCACGGAGGCCAGTATTTGCTCTTCGATGCCGACTTACGAGCGAGCGCTTGATTTACGGCCCTTGCGGACGCTCCACCGCCTCGTCCACGCACTCACCCTCACACCCTGGGCGTCGCCTGGAATAAAGGGTTCCATGTTGACGGCGTCTTCACGAGAGTTAGAGGAGAGTGGGGCGCGGTTATATTGCCTCGTAAAAGTTGGAGAGATCTTGTCTGATATTTTTGAATTAATAAATGTGATGTCTTGTGCATTGGGCTTTGTTTGCCCTAGGCATAATGTTTCTTGTCTCTTCTAAGAGATCAAAGATACTAGAAATGTATATCGTAAGTTTATTAGATTTCTTGATTGGTAGGTTTTTAATTACAAAAAACTAAAAGATACTTAAATATGCAGATTTCCGATTTTTCTGGAAATTTTGTGTTTTACTTGCATCGTTGGTTTGTTCTTGAACTGAAAGACATCTTTTTTATTCAAATATAAAAAGGAGAACATGAATTTTATCACCTTTTAATAGTTAATAAGGTGTATGATGTAGAAAAACGTAAAAGTTCATTTTCTGTTTTAACGGAATTAATTTCATATATATCATTTGACTTTTCATTAATACGAGGAATTTTACTACACTGTCAGGAAAGAAATAGCTAGATTACAAAATATCTATGGACACCTTTGATATGATCAAAGTCTCTTATTAGAGCTTTTTCTGAATTCCATTCGCAGCGGCATGACAAATAATCAGGTGATGAAATAGGAAGTCAAAACAAATCAATAAAAAGGAAAAATATATTGTTGATATGATGAAAGATGTGTTCGTTTATTAAAAACCACAATAAACGATCACTCTTTTATAAATCTCTCTTAAGGGAGTAAAACTCTGCAAGATATTTTCTCCTTTTGAGTTTCTTTTTTACGCATGTGTCCACGACGAATGACGAGCCGATTCCTTTTTTACCGTCTGGATGGGGTCCACACTCCGTAAGACGAATGTCATTCCCGCACTTTCACCCCCGTGTTGCACTGTGCCCCAAATATGCTATACGCCGAACTTACCGGTGTGACGGGTTTCGTCACAATTTGAATCTGCAATATGTTATTTGACTCTTGGGGATCGCCTCATTCGGTGCTTGTTAGGATGAGAATCATTTTTGCTGAGAATCACGTATAATTATATTTCATATAAAATTGCAGATATATATTCTTTATTATAAATTTCGTTTTCCTTACTACTGAGAAGACATTAATACAAATATTAAAAATTACACGCACCATATCTCTGCCTAGTTTAATTATTAGGGTCAGCGTGGTTTAATGGGTAGAATGCTGAGTTATTGGCTGGATGGCCGAAATTCGATTCCCGGTGGAGTAAGGTTTTTTACACCCCACTTCAACATACAGAATAACACCCAGGCATGCTCAGCTTACTTAAAATGCGTACCGTGTCTATCCTGGGGGTCAAAACGGCCGGAGCGAGATGTTTGCCACATCTCCTCTGCCTGGTGTCGAAACCTAGTGAATGAGCTCTAACTCCCTGAGCCTTTAGGACACCTTCGGGGTCGGCCTGATGTGGGACAGTTCGACGTAATTCATCAATCTCTGACGAGTTTGTAATCACCCAGCACATAGAACCCATTGGTTTAGGGACCTGATCTCGCAAAGAAATGCAAGTGGGTGAAAGAAAGCTAATACTTGTAATGTAATCAAGTCTAATATAATCTTTTATTAGCAAACAGGTAGAACTACCTTGCGTTGCCCGGGATTTGAAAGAGAAGCTTAAATATTTCTGGACGTTCTGGTATTAAAATACCTGTCAACAGATCTGAATTGTGGCCAGTGTTGCCCGGGGTTCTTATATTGTATTCTAAATTGATATGTTATATCCTGTATTTTTCTAATTTCGTAATATTAAATATTCACTTTTGATCATTTCAAAAACCAAAAGCCACGACGAAAACCTACAAAACTACTCAGTAATTACGAGTTACTCGCTTACTAGCAAACAAAACTTTGGCAGCGCCGATGGGTAAGTGGTTACCGTAGTGGCGAGTTAGCGGGTTCAAACCCGGTCCAGGTCGACGGAATATACGCTTGTAAAATATCCGTTGAGCTGAAATTTAATTTTGAGTCCACCATTATTTCCAAATAAATATATTCCTCTTTAAATAAATTGAAAAAAATTGATCCCTTGAGCATCATTGGATGCTCACGGCAAAATTAGTTATGGCGAAAAATGAACTTACGCAGAGTTCCGGTTTCCACCACCAGATGGCAGTGGAAGACGGAACGTCTAAATTGCGAATGTGACTCAACCCAAAGGGTCGCAACCAAAGAAAAATGGGCTACAATTAACGGGAGCCGAGACCCATATGTTGTTATTATTATTATTATTATTATTATTATTATTATTATTATTATTATTATATTACGTATCCTTTTATAATACAGGAAAAAGGTAAAGTAAAATTTACACCGGAACATTAATATACAAATCGAGCAGTTTCTTTCAGATTCTTTCGTTCCCACACGAACGCTAGCGAAGTAATGCTCATTTCAATGAGTGTACGAAAAACAAAGATTCCCACATCGATTGCGTCTCTACGCAACAATGAAAAAATACGAGTGAAACACAATAGAGAATTCTTTAAAAAAATTCCGAATGAAATCTAGGAAAACTCGAAAAGATTCTATCCACTATAGTGTAAAATATCGAAAAATCCAAAATCCCGTTTCTAGATCTATAAATTAGCCATTTTGAGGTACAAAAAAAACAAAAATTGAAAAGTAATGAAAACGGGGGGAAGGGAGTGGTTTTTTGACATCTCAAGTAAACACTTTTTGTGTGTGTAAACAGTACTTTCTCTGAAGCGATACGTTTCTTGGTGTGGAGAAAAATAACACATAGAGACATTCAATATTGAGATGCAATCTCTGGCTGCTTGTGATAGCCATCCGTTCACTGTTCCCAGTATTGCGTATAGGCCTCACGAAACACCATGGGGAGATTTGTGTAGATGGCGGTTCCCCATCGATCATACTGAGAGCTTATTGAGAGCTTAAAACGTGTCTCCCACCCCACCTCGACATGATACCCGTCACCCGATCAACGCGAACTGTCATCTGCCTCTGAATGCATCTTTGCTTCAACGTGCAGGTTATTTGGTGTCTGGATGGAATGCCCTCGGGGGTGCGTAGGATAAATTTATATTGATAACATGTTTTTCCACAATTTCTTTGTTAACCAAAGTCTTCTGTTCCTTCAGGAAGCTGGGTGTTCGTAATATAGTTACTCGTGTGCTTCTTTTTAATTCCATTCTCTACTGAAACGATCTTCATTATTCGGTATTCAAGGAACTATGTCCCGTGGTAGCGGTAGGTAGGAAGATCGTTTTAAAAAAATAATTTGGAAATGAGTTTAAAAATAATTTTATCAGTTTAATATTTGTAACAAACAATATTATTATTTTTGTATAAATTTCTATATCAATTCAAAATTTACGTATTTTTTTGTTATTTTATTATTATTATTATTATTAAGGTTATTACTAAAAGTTGCGCCAAGGAATAGTATAATGACAAAAAGAAACAATCACCTTTTTAAAAATTACCATGTTTTGTAGTAAATTAATTCACTATTTATTCGAACATTTTATAATTTATTTAAAAAGAAAATGTCTAGTACATTCGATCCAGCGACCTACGGGCACGATGCCACTACCCTACACTGGAATGCTTTGGATGGGGACAAAATTACTTAAATTTAAATTACATTTAAAATTGCTACTCAAAAACGAAAGTGAATGGCGTCATTTCCATTTACTATTTTATTGAGGGGAACCTATGATACAATATATATATAAAATTCGATAGATGGTTATTTCATGATTGACACCCCCCTTGTAAGAGAAATTTGAATATAATTTCTCTGAACTAAATGATAATTAATGATAATATTATATGAATTATTTGGAACAATTTTCTATACATTACATATTTTGTAAAAAAAAATGTTGAAAAATTGTAACAAATGTATGAAAATTGAACAGTAAAGAAACGTAGAAGGTAATCAGGTGATTTAAAGATACGTTTTACGCTTATATTGCTGGCCTCCTCCATAGTTGCTTTACTGTTGACTGCATTAGATCTAACAATTACCAGAGCCAATGTGATACTCCCTTCCAAGTTTACTGAACCGCAGGGAATTACTCTGCGATCACGGCTGCTTGCCTGCCTGTCCGCCTGCTGCTACTGCGCTATGGCAATCTGTGCAATTGGCGGGTGCAGGAATAGCTCGGATTCTCTCGAATAATTGACCTATGAAGTGCATGCATCATTGAAGGGTTAAATCGTAATTAGACGAATCATATCGCTACTCTCTCGATGGTGGTAAATGGAATAGCACTTAAGCAGGAAACGCTGACCAAAACTCCTTGCAAACCCAGATAAAAGAATTTCTGTTACTTTCGGTAATAACCAGGTACACGCACTTTTCTTAAGAAAAAACCGAGTTGATATGTCAAAAATGTTTGTTTGTTTTGCTAAATTTCACTCCTATTAGTCTAAATGATTCTCAAATCGAGTAGGGAAAATTACTTACAAATTCTGAAAATAACAGTTATAACCAAATACGTATACGTTTAAGAGGAGCAAGTAGGTAACTCCAATACAAGTTCCCTAAAAATGGCTAGTTACACACACATAAAGTATATATACACTTGAAACTTACGAATTTAAATATATATGATAGAATAATAAAAAATCAATGAATTTAACGTAATCAGGTAACAACTTTTCTTCATATTTCGTGGTAAAAACCTCATTAATTTTTTTGGTTCGTTATGTCGAAACGTAGTTTTATATCTCAGCTATGAAGTACTACAATAGCATTTATATCAAAGTTAAATACCAAGGTTATAACAGAAAAACGTTTTGGATACTTTAAGCAGCCGTAACTACACTTTTACCTGGTTATTACTGGAAGCCACAGATGTTATCGTAATCGAAGCACATGTACAGGTGCACATGTTTTTCCCTTCCATTTTTCGTTTCCTAGTGAGTTTTCATTGTAATTGTTGGGTCAATTTACATTTTAATCACTTAACCCTTTTTAATTTCACTTGGTTTGATGTCTGTTACAAGTCAATTTCAAATAATTTCTCACAATTCCCATTAGCTGACATTTTGCTTATTCGAGTAGTTAGTATGTACTCATCCCATCGTACACAGGTAGCACTCAAGTGTGACCATATTTTGTAAATTTCGTAAGTATCTACCATACTTATTCATAGAAGAAATAACCTCAAATTTTAGCGAAAATACAAATATATTCATGAAAACTTCTGTACGTAAATTTGCAATATGGGTTCATATTTACAGGTAAGCTATTTTTTAAATGAATTATGTGAGATGAGTCCCTTTATACCGTACTCTCAAAATTTGCTTTATACATCAATTCCATTCAATTAGCAAGTTTCACGTTTAAGCTTGTTTTATTTCCAACAGAATATTGGAATATATGTTATTACTATGAAGTACTTGGAATCCCTTTTCTCATGCTGATGTGTCTCCACCAATACTCGTCAAAAACATTTCACTAGCTGTATGTTTATTTTTATTCAGTTCCTCTCTATGAATTGGACACGAAATATCATCCGACTCCCTCATTAGAATAATTGACAGAGCTCGTGCCATTTAAAATACGAACTTCATTCCGTAATAACACTACGACATTCTCGATGATGGTGTATTTACTAATTCAAACACAAGTTCTTTGAGATAAAGCGAAGGCTTTTGCTTGCGTCGCAGCCAGAGTAAGGGGTGGCGTGAAGAGGGAGGGGGGTATACATTTGTGATGGGTTGGGCGTCGACGCCGCGCCTGTAGCGGCTCGTGGTGACATCCATTTTGAATGGTGCAACCTCCAGGTCAAAGACTACCGCTAGCGCTGTGCAAACTTTGACATGTAAATAAAAACTGATGGAGGGGATGGTGACGGTGGGAATGAAATCTGGAATAGTGCTGCTTTTGTTGGTGGCAATGGAGGGTACATTTGGATATTGGCATCACTTGATTTTTCGAAATTGACTGCAGAGTGACATGCGATTGTCGCGTTGGTACCTAGCAATACAACAATAATATACAATGTTGCGTTGGTCGTTGCTATGTATATATTTAGCGTTGTCTTTGTCCCAACGTCGGGAGAGGATAGACCCCAGAGGAAATAATTAGAATACTCGCTTGGCAATAGTTAGAGTAGTTCTCTATTCAGGTTTTCGCGTTTGCTTAATAAAACATTGACACACATAAACTATAACAAAGGTTTAATAATTGAATTTGCACATAAACTCGAAGAGAGCTTATAATTAAAAAGTTATAATGAAAAGTATAAGCAAGTGATTACGTAGTTATGTTAAATGCCCTTATCGGAGCGAGAGATCAATATATTGCATTAACATGTTCTAAAGACTCGTAAGGACGTCAGGGTCCATTTAGAATGTTCCATATGCTTCCAATTATCGTCAATACAGACGCTCATCAGAACTGTTGTCGGCTGCGCCCCGTGAAGCCGCGCAGGACGCTTCTTGCGTCCCGTCGCCGACACACCCATTCTCGGGCACGTCACATCGTCTCCAGCGAGTTCCCCATAGAAGAGATGATGATCAAGAAGCAGAAGAGAAGAAGCTCGGATGGGCGGTCACCAGTTTAAGTAACCGTGAGGGGTGTGCGGGGGGATTGGTATGTAACTTCCCGAAAGCGCAACGAACCCTGGAAACTGCCCTGATAGGGGTGGGGGATTCCATGTGGATATTTGAATGTATTGAGGAGCTCTTCATGGTAGGAGAAGTCATTGGGAAGGGAGTCGTTGCACACGGCTCTACGATAATTTGTGGAGATGGTAAGGCGTTGTCTTATGCATTTAAATGCAATTAGGAAGAAAGAGGGAGGAATGTCACATGGAGGGGGGTGACAGAGTGCAGTGGCGTGGCGAGTCATACGATCGTGTGTCATCTCGGGCTTGACCGCAGAGAAAAATAGGTTCTCTGGGAACCTCACCACAAAGACGGGACAAACAGGAAAAGGTTCTTATCTCTCGTGGCTGACGCCATGGAGTTCCGTCTGGCGAGTCACAATTAAAATGACACTAATTATTTAAACTATCGATTTAAAGATCCGCCCTGGAAATATATTATAAAATTCTTGCGTAATGTCAGCTTTGCGTAATATTATAAACCTTTGCGTAATGTCAGCCCCGTGACACGATCACAAATCTCTTTATACTCATTTTGTTGAGAGGACACACAAGTAATTTTTAATGCTTTTTTGTTCTTAAATTCAAGATGTACGCTAATATGGGCATTCAACTATCGTGTAGAAAAGCAAATTTTATGAGTTGACCAATCATTTTGTGAAAAAAGAAATAACAAAAATGTCGGAAATTGATTTTTCGTATTGTTGAGTGTATTGTTGAGTGAAATAAGTTGTCAGAGATAGTTGTAGAGAAAGTTCATAGAGTTAAGATTCATATTGTAGTATATTTTTACATTACAGTTTCAAAACAAGTCCCTTTTCAAGAAATAAGGCGTGCCGAGAATAAACTGTCCATTTTAACAAAATACATATAAAACTGACACGTTTTTCTTTAACACACTACAATACGTTTTGTCGAATGTGATTGATACGAAAACTGGGAGAATCACCAATACATACGAAACTTTAGACTATATAGAATTATATTAAACTCAATATATAGAACTTTCTATAAAAATACCCATCTATATCACAACATGTTTCCTCACTGTCGCCTGAGATTCGTCGAGTTTGGCGTCCCTATCCGTTGTTGATGGTTTGACCGGATGTATTCAGTATCGTTATTACGAGCTGCTCAACATCGTCCTGTTCCTACGTTGTTGTTACCGTTCTTTTAGATGCATAAATTCACGAATCACTTTGTCAGAGCTGCTTATGCTGTACTTCCTCGTAATATTTTGTCTCTTGTTCTCTAACATTGCATTCCATTAGCGCAGGATATTGTTACAAAGGTGTGTTCTTTTGTATCCATGATTCAATGTATTTTGATACCGAGGGAAATAATTGTATACATTTATACGTCTGTCCATATTGATCAATATTTTCTCCACAAAAATGTGATAAATATTAATAAAAAGTATTCTTTTAAATTTGGATGATTTCACTGAAATTGTTAAATCTAGGTCACTGTGATTTTTATCGTTGTCTTACGTAGTGAACTAAAAAGTTTCATAACAGTATCTGCAGTTTTCCTTGAATTTTTCTATGATAAATTGATCGAATGAAATAATGAATATGAATAACCTAATGTTCTTTAAAATACTTTTTCTTTCTTTCTTTGTCAGACAATTTTTTTAAACATAAGTCACAAACTATAACAAAGCGCATAAGAACTAGCAAGTACTATTATTTTAACATAAGAGTTAATTAGTAAAAAAATATCTCGCGTGGAATTTGGATAGTATAGTATTACAACAGTTCATCATTTATTTGTTATTGGATTTTATAAATAAAGCTGAGAAAGGCAAAATTAACTTCAGTTTTAACAACTGGGAATCCGGATGGTATGGAAAAATTCAAATGTATCTTGTTAAGGAATCATCTCATACAGAGAGCACAAACAAAAGGAGAGAGTTATATCGCATCGATTCAGCGGCAGGTCAGCTACTTTGGGATTATTATGACACGGGCCAAACAACAAAGTAAACATGTTGACACACTCACCCAAGCGCTTGTTGTTCACGAGGTAACTGCGACAACTTTGAACTTCTCTATTCCTTACATCTCCAGCTAGGATCTTGCTACACCGTCAGTTTGTCCCGCTCTCGTTAAGTAAAAGCAAGATTAACTCCATCGCCATTTTGAATCCCCCCACACCCTTATAAATATGAATATTAGAACTTACATGTGCCGGGGAAGAGATTTTTTATTACTTCACAAGTCTCGATGTGGAGACTTGTTCCGCAACAAGATTCCTCCTTCCAAAATAAATATTCAAGGTTATGCAGAACAAGGTTTATTATGCACTTTGGATGTAAACAAGTAATAAATACCAACACACCAGGGTGACAATAACAGGTATGAAATTTATATGAACAGTTCCCTTTTGTACGACTCACGACTTTAAATAATTTGGTCGTTGTGGTTATGGAACTTCTCCTGCCCGTCGCGAGGTAGCGCTTCTGGTGCGAAGTCCTGCCGTGGCTACATGATAGCGTAGGAGTACGAGGTTCGGCCGCTTGCCGTGAGGTGGCGCTTCCGTCCAAGCTTCTGCAGATATCGTGAGAGGGCGTCTCGTGGCCTCTGAAGATAGGATTCTGCCGCAGATCGGACTATTGCGCAGAGCTGGATTTCTTGGTAGAGGTTATTATCGGAGACGATGTTCACTCATCAAGAGAATCCGTCGTACTGATTTCTCAGTCGTTGCTGTTGCTATAAACTAAACTTTGACAGATGACGACGTTAACGACGTAACACAGCGTCGAGGTTCGTCTATTGAAGCTTTCTCGAAGCTTCTTAATAAACAGACCCAAGTTTCTCGAAGTTTCTTAATAAATAGGCGACATACGCTTGATGATACATGCGACGCGTGCGTCCCATGGAGTCTTCTAATGTTTACAATTTGCGTCGTATGTAGAGACTGTCTTGCGGACGGTGTGTATTATTCTGACCTTGGATCTCTGAGTCCTTCGTCTTGACGACGGCATAAACAACATGGCGTGTAATGCCTCGGCGTAACAACATGCATCTCTTATGTGTTAATGCATGAGGGAGTTTCATCATATATGTAGTAAGGTACGTGTTTCGCCGTATATGTAGTAAGGTACGTCTACACATGAATTCTTTTGAATTTATGTCACTCAACTGTTACAGTTTGTGATGGTTTTGTACTGGGACGAAGTGATTTTCTTCTGTCTCGAGCAGAAATACTGCATGCTCAATAATGAAAATAAAAGATAATAGTGGAATGTTCGGTTAGTAAATATTTCTGATGTGCGAGTTAAAAGACCGGAACGGAGAAGGAAATATTTTTTTTTAAACAATCAGCAAAATGTTTTAAAAAATGTATCTGCAGGATGATCATTAAGCTCTTTAAATACTCCAGCATATTCCAATATAGCCTTCGACTATTTAAAACAGTCATCAATTTAAAACACTTCGAAAGTAATTAGGTTTTGAAAATAAATTATTTTCCTTATTTTTTCAATTTATTTTGGTTCCCTAGGGTCTTCTAGACCGCCTTGTCTTAAACCTGGTTATTACGAGGTTCATATTTATTATCTATTCTTTATCTTATTTTAATCCATTGTCGTGTCTCTTTGCTTAATTGGTTTCGCGAATATTCTCGTCTCTACCACGAGGAAGTGGATACTGAACTACTACTATTAGAGAATTTTTTTCTTTTTAATGCGTCACGTATTATTCTTAATTTTGTTAGATATTTTCTAGGAACATTTACTGCTACAGTATTTTTCCTGTCTGTTCTCTTTTCCTTCGAAATTGTAATTTAGCAATGTGTAGTAAACAATGCGTTTCATTCAAATATTAAATTATACATATTTTGCTTAAGGTCGGTAAGGCGTGTTTAACTGTATTTCTCATGCCGGCCAACTAAGGACCGCGGTGACGAGTTCTCAAAATACGAAATTCTCTATTTTGTATTTATGGTAAAAAATTATGTTAATGAGAGGACATGTCTAGATTTAAAATAACAAGTTCTTAAATTTGACCCTGAATCTGGAATTCTGAGCCCAATAAGTTACAATAACATCATATTTAAATTTGTATGTATCTTGTCAACTGCGTTGCTGCTAATTTAATTTACTGTAAATATTATTCTTAATGTCTAATTAATACGTTTATCTTCACAAATATAAATATCCATGCTGTTTCGTAAAAAGTTCTCGTAAAGAATGCATCTAAATTACCATGTTCGTCCCCTGCTATTGAAGTCAATGAATAGTACTGAATTTTTATTATTATTATGGTTATTATATATGTATCAAATGAATTCTGTCTTTGTGAAGAATAGAAGTGATACTCTTTTGAAATAAACATGAATGAATTATAATTATTTTCCCTGAATTTATATAAGTGTACAGGAAGGACAACAAAGAAAGAACGAAAGATAGGAAGAAAGGAAATTGAAAAAAAAGTGAGAAAGAAATAAAGAAAGTAGGAAGGAAGGAAGGATGGAAAGAAGGAGCGAAAGAAAAAACAAAAGAAGGAAGAAAAAAAGGAAAGAAGGAAGAAAAAGAATGGGAAAAGAAGAAAGAAAAGAAGAATGGGAAAAAAGGAAGGAAAGAAGATAGGGAAAAAAGGAGGATGGAAATAAGGAAGGAAAGAAGAAAGAAAAGGATGGTTAGAAGGAAGGGAAAAAGAGGAAAGAAGGAAGGAAAAAAGAAGGAAAGAAATAAAACAAAGAAATTATGAAATGTAAAGTAGAGAAGGAAATCAGAAAAAAAGATAAAATTGATGTCTGAGAGAATGAAAGATACTCAATTAAATGCAATATTAATTTAAATACAATTCCATACTATATTCTGGAATATTTCTCTTGTATTGGATAATATTGAATAATAATTGCAATGCGATGTTGTATTGTGTGATTAAGGCAATCTGTGTGAATAAAACTCATTTCATTTGAATATCTTAATAAAAGTTATTTGTGTTTTTGATATATTTATTGAAATCTTAATTTTTTTTGTTATATTACTTTCTAAGCGTGTAGTTTTATGTTGCACTATTTCAGGCTAAGTGCTACATCTGGTATCAATATATTTCTAGTCGATGTAATTTATTTATTCTTTATTAATATCAGAGGATTAACCTTCAGTGTTATTCATTCATATATTATACCATTGTTTTCTTTAATTCTTGAAATCCGATTGACGTATAAGAATAGTACAAAAGAATTTCAAATTATGTGAAATTACGATGGACAATACACATCACTTGATGCCAATGAACTTTGAGTTCTTTACGCCACTGTATAAAGTTCAGAAATTATAGGAATGTTTATATATAATTTCTGATTCGAATTTAAATTATCTACACGTTATCTTGCGATAATAAATAAGAAGTCCATTTTATTAACGGGTGGCGAAGGTCAGGCATTTTATATAGATGCTGAAAATCTTCAGTCACTTAATATCTTAAATAATAATCTCAAATTTAGCATAAATATTTACATTAGTGTCCAAAACGATCTCGTGAGCAAACGTTCAAAATTTCCATCAGGTCACCGAACCATACGCGCATAAATTTGCAGTGACATGAGAGCAGACATGTGTTTGCAGGGCAGGAACAGTGTTCAAGCGGGTTATTGACACTCGACTGCATATGCATCAGGCACACCGAACCAGCCAAAGGTCATTCTCCAGACGTATTAGCTTCCCTCAGAGTCCTATGTGATTAAACAGCACTCCATCGCAGATGGATGACATAAACTCCCTTTAAATTTTCTCTCATAACAAAATTGCGGAAAACAATGTGAAAAATGGAAAACAATTCTCTCCAAAGTCTGGCTAAAGTTAACAAAATTTTAAAATTTTAGAGAAATATGTCATCAGTTTCAAAATTTACCACGTTGAAAGAGGAAATGTGAATAATTACTAAGTTTGTAATTAGTTTCATTCGATTATACCTATATTTTTTTTTTAATTTATCTTCATTTTCATTTATACCTTTAACATAGTTGTGAAATGCTGAATTGAATGTATATTTTTGTCTTTCATTCATTATTACGAGATACTTAGAAGGATATCCCGCACCTTTAAAATTCCCCAACCTAACCTAAAACGACTTAACGCACCATCTCATCCTCGGCCTCCGACTCTCTGTGAGGAGGTAATGACAGAGAAGAGAAAGAAAAAGAAATTTAGGTATCCACGCGTAATATGTTATCAATTCTTCGACAATTTTTCTCACTCAATTATCTTACTCGATCTTTGGTCTTTCCGGGATTATACCATAACTATTCTTCTGATAACTTTTATTTATTTTTTTCGTTGTACGCAAAAGTTTTGTTCCCTGTATTGAACTGTTTCATAATTTACTTACTTTAATTTGGATTCCTAAAATTGAAAAATTAGTTTTCCTTTTCGATCATTGCAAAATTTATTTGAACATTGAATTTATATTTCGTTTCGTCACTTAAATGTACGTATGAAAAAGAGTAGAGATAAAACTGATACGTCGTTGTCATTTATTCATCAGATGTAGTTAATGAGATCATCCAGTTGCTTGATACTGACAACCGACTCGCATTATGGTTGTTTCTTTTGTGTTTTTGTACTTTGAGTCGTATCGTATTGCATGTCAACCCGTTTTTCCTTCCAAACTCCTTTTGTTCTTCGAGAATGCAATCCCTTTCCCGTCACATCGCCAGCTCATTAGTGAGCTGGTTTCCGACAGCCATTGTCGTTCACTTAATACTCCATATTTGCAGACTCATAGGCATTTACGTCCTTATTTCGACAGCGTTGCAGACTTTTCAACATCCGCTCGTACTAGAGTCCTCGAGGATAGAGCACCGCCAGCGATGACCGAAGGCTTCTCAGTGTGAATTTTGTGATAACCCATTTCTTGTTGGCAGACCTGTCGTAGAATACGCGACTGCATGTTGGATCCTTATCGGATCTCGAAGGACTACAGAGTAAAGTACTTAAATGTATTAATTGTAGATCGAATTTAAATGGTTGCGTAGTTTTGAAATCTTTAGAGAATTAAAAAAAAAACGAATGTCAATTTATTCGAAGCTTCCAGAAATGAATCTGTGTGGAAACATTCAACATAATTGTGGGATAGGTAGAAAAAAATCATATTTTAAAATTTAGAACTAAGAAACAAAAAGCAGAGGCTGGAAAATTCTCATTTCTCAATATAATGGTTGGAGACAGGAATTTTATGCCTCCATCGGATGTGGAAAATATTTCGAGCTCTGCATCTATTCACGGGGTAAGGCAAGTTCTGGAAGAAAGGGTGCGTAAGAGTAGATGTGAAGATAATGGTAATAAAGTGAAGTGATTGCAGGGAAATTGCGTGATTTACAAAGGGAGGGGACGGAAATGTGAAGCAAAGTGCACTAAAGGGATAAATCAAATGTCCGGGTCATCCACCGTAAGATGTGCAAAACGTAATTATTATTATTGTTTCGTCGTCACATATTTTTATATTTAATATTAACTTAATTATATAATCATTTATTTAACAATGTTTAATTTCAGTTCTCTGTAGAATGCATTTTTTTAAATATTTTATTGTATTTCCACGCGCTCTCAAGACTTCGTTCTAGTGGACTCGAGAAGTGGAAAAGAAGCCGGCTGCCCAATGGAATAGCGCTGTTATTCACGTGATCCAGAGTTTAAAGAAGTGCCCGTAGTACTTTCATAGACATAAATATAAATAGACCGAGTGGTCTTATTTGTCAGTTTGTTCGAAAGGGAGAACGAAGTTTGGTATCTCTATTTCTTTAGCACATCGACTTGGGCGGGGGAACTGATTCCCCTCTCTCACTGCTGACTACTACGCACAAAGCTATTGCGCACCTTTCCTCCTCTCCTGCTTTCTTCCTCCCGGTTGTCTGTGAAAGAGACGGTGACACCACACGGTATCATCTGTCTGACGTCATCGCGGACAACCCCCAGCAGAAACCGCTGAGTCCATTTATATTAAGTCTATGAGTATTTTAAGGAATTATGAAAAATTCCGCATTACATTCTCATCGCCGGCGTGTATCTTCTCTTGAGGACCCTACCTCGCGCTTCGCTGCCATCCCTATCTGCTCGTTGGAGGCTTAGACATCTCGCACCCCCATTCATCGCGAGGGCTGCTGGATTCGAAATTAAATTTAATGAGGGCGCGCTAAGTCAGGTTATCCCATCAAAGGGCGGGCGATAGCGCACGCGGAAGTGGGGTATCGTCTTTTGCGAAAGAGGCGTCTCCGCTCGCTTGGCGTCTCCGCTTGGAAACTCGTTTGTTTTACGCTTTCTCGCGTAGCCATGAAGTCGCCTTGAGTCTCCAGAGGTAACATTATTAACAGTTTGAGGCTTAAGAGGTCTTAGAGGATCAAGAATACTGGAAAATGTCCGAGTTTTTATGTGAAGAATGAAATCTGAGATTAGCTCTCCTTTGACTTTCAAAAGACCGTCTTTCAATTACTTGTTATTGTTAAAAGACATCGAGACCTTTTTTGTTTTTGTTTTTGAAATGATTTTATTTTCTGTGTTTCGAGATTTCAGTTTACTATTTGAGTTGTTCCGTGTTGAGGCAGACCGAGTCGTTTGTGACCTTTATTTATTTTTGCTGCTTTGAACAAACTTAATTGCGTAGATTGACAATTATTTTCTCTCAGCTAACAAACATATTCTCTCATTTCTCAAAAGAATTAAATAATTCACAAGTTTTGTCATTGTGATGAAAATTTTATGTGTTTTATTTCTTTTCATGTACCTTATATTTTATTTCAATTTCATCAGTGAGATCTGTCATTTATCTGTCACAAATTCTTGATTAATATTTCAAGTATTCGAGAGACATGAAATACTTCATTTTCCAAATAATGAAACTTTATCAGAAAAAAAAATTGGGATGTCTACAATAATTCACATTTTACTCAGCTGAACTGTAAAATCAAGTGTTAATGCCAAATATACTTACAGCTAATTTTCGATTTCTCAAATCTTGATAAGTGTTACTTCAATTGTACGGTCCATTTGAATATTTAAATTTACTTCATTAGTGAAAAAAGTAATTGACTAAAATGTTGGTATGGTCTAATAAACAAAGGTGAGAGACACAGCTATAATATTCGTTGAGCACGGGTGGGAGCTGCGGAAGATCAACTTCCAGTAAAGGTAATTGAAATATTTTTACTTTTATCTTCCTATAATATAGAATTATGAATTGTTATTACTACTTAATTACACCAGGGAAAGGCTAATGCTTGGTTCCGGAAGACTCGCTTACAAGTGGTTGTCCTGTGATGTGGTGGATGTGAAGCGTCAGCCTTGGACGTACCCTCATCTTGAACGTGACCTCCCCCCCCTCCCAAACCTCTCCATCTGCATCCCCTGCGGCTAATGAACATTCCACGCGCTCTCTCGGGCAGTCACGCGTCGGTCCCACCCCTCATCTCCTCACCCTTCAAGCACTGCCAACGGAATCGCTGGCTGTCCATCGCCCCTCCGTACTCACACCGCCACGTAATATCACTCACCACGCACAGTGGGACTAACAATGATTCTTTCCGAGACGAAATTGATTACAAGACAACGGACTTCTATGTCAGAAAATATATACAGCGTGTCCCACAACTCCACATACAAATGGGAGGCACAATACAATACATTAAGGAAGTACTAGCGTACATAGAATTAAATCAATAAAATATCTGAAATCGGTATAAATAAACAGAGTAACACATACTTATTGTGATTTCAACGTGAAAAATATTCCTCACCGGTCATATAAATAAAATAATTATAATTACAACTGATGGTGTTATTCATTGCGAAAGTGATGGAAGTTTACTTTAATTTCTGGTTAATTTTCTGGAGTATTTTACATCACTTTTTGCTTTATGTCACCCGGACAAATTACAAAAAAAGATATTTCACTTTTTTTCCGAGGAATGAAGCCGTCGCTCTCGGTCGCCATGTTCTTACATTTAAAAAGAGTCAAGCGAGTTCCTGGACATTGTTTATTCTGTACTATAAACAATGATAGATAGAAATTAAATCATAATTCTCAACGTTATAATTAATACAGTTTTGTCATATAACAATTACAATAAAAATAAAGAAAATGATTATACCTGTCAATGATTTGACTAACATGGGGTGCTTGTCACATCTTAATAGGAATTGAAAACATGTTTCAAATTTCAGGTCATTAGCAGCGATGTAGGGCTTGCATCTGTGACGTCGCGAGAATTCGCGAGACTCCAGGTAGAACACACTCGTCTGTACAATACAATACAATACACTCGTCAGTGCAAGGCCTGCGTCGCTCAACAGAACTTTGAACATCTGTTTCATTTGTTGTTCAACTTCGAAGATATTTTTCAAATTTCTGATTCACCTTTTTGTGTTCTGTTCCCACTGTCTAGGAGTTATTTTATCTTCTACGGAAGTCATTTTTAACAAGTGTACCTTCTTCATTGTTTGAACCGATCAATGTGTTTTATCAAACAATATTTAACGTGAGGTTCTAGAACAATGTGTATTTTTTGTTTTGTTAATGAACCTAAGATTGGTTGTTTCATTAATACTATTGTTATTGCTAATCTCAAATTGTGTGTGTATTTAATAGTTCAGATTTATTTTGAGAATAAGACATTGATAACCTTGCGTATTAGTTAATTATCTTATTTTAGAAATATTAATCGCACCTCTGTCTTTGAGCCCTTAATGCGATGGTCCCTTGTTTGGTTCTGAAGAGGAAATTAGTTCTTTGCACTCCACGTGTTCATACGCAGTTCGTAATTGCTTTTTACCGTAAACTTATTGATTTAAATTTATCATTCTATATTACTATACGTAGTATTGAAAACTAGTATTGGGTACTATTTTTATTTCCCATACTTTTCATAATTTTTGGCATAACCTGTTCCAACAATTTTAAACATGTGTACATACTTTAAAGCTTTAAACTACCTATTAAGATACTAAACTATATGGGGTGGATTGCAACTCGAGACGGGCAGTGCAGAAGACGGTAATAGGGTGGCAAGAGCAGAACGTTCAGGATTCAACTTCCGGTCATCCCCCATTTTCACCTGGCCGTTGATACCTTTTCTCCACAAGTAGGTACTTAATGGTAAAGTGTTAGTAGCGTCGATTGTATGTTGTTCCCTCGAAGTAAAGTTCTCCTCAAATATCTTTGTTTCTCCCAGTGCCTCGAGATGCATCGCATCGCGGCCCCGGAGGTATGTCTACATTTATGTTCTTGTCTCCTTGTCCACCAAAACTTATATAGAGCAAAATACTGCGAGAAAATCACAAAATATTTCACCATGTATCTTCGCTTTCACAAAAAACATGGTGGCTCATCGTCTAAATGAAAATTACTCTATCAAACAGACTTCTTCATATATAATGTTGAAAAAAAGTTCATTTTGAAAAGAAATTTTCTATTAACGGATATTAGATTTGGATGTACCTATATATATACACACATCCAAATCTAATATCCGTTAATAGAAAATTTATATATATATATCGGGGAAGATTTTTTATTGCTTCACAAATCTCAATGCTGAGGTTGCTTTGCAATAAGATTCTTCCTCTTCAAAACAAATACTCACAGGTTGAACAGAACAAGATTTATTATGTAGGATCGATATGAACAAGTGATTAAACAATAAATGACACCAGGTTGACAACCACAGGCGTTTGAAGGTTCTGTAAATGATGCCTTCACTCGACTTACGGCTCTGGGTAAGCAGGCTGTCGTTGAAGAAGTTCTCTTCTTTGTCACGAGATGGTGTCCCTGGTGATCAATCCTGAAGGTTAGATGCTAGCGTGGTAGTTCGGTCTCTCGGCGCGTGACGGCACCTCGTGTCCTTGGATGTGGAGTTAGTTCCACCGCTGACCGTACGAGGGCGTTTCGTGTCTTGGTATAGTGGAGTTAGTTCCACCGCTGACCGTACGAGGGCGTTTCGTGGTCACTTTGAAGGTCGAGTTAATTCTACTGCAGGCCGCAAGATAGAGCCTTGTGATTTTTGTAAATAGAAAATAATTCAGTCACAGATCGAAGGAGATCTCTTTAACATAGAATTATTTCGACGTTTGTGTGATGGAAATAATTCAGTCACAAGTCGATGGCAATTTCTTGAACATAGAATTATTTCGACGCTTGTATGATAGAAATAATACAGTCACAAGTCGAAGGCGATTTCCAGAACATAGAATTATTTCACAGAGCCGAGTTTCTACATAGAATTATTCGCAGAGCTGGGTAACTGGTTTGAGGTTATATCGGTCTCGATGTTCACTCGACCAGTTTTTCCGTCGTACTGAGCTGAGCGTGG
>NNCF01128771.1:210199-272419 GCA_002313205.1 Laupala kohalensis
CCTGGGTTTTTCTCCGTTTTTCCTTCGGGTAGAGGCGGATTTATTATACAGGTTCTCTAGGCTTTGTTTAGGGGCGTGTTTATTGTAACAATAAATCGTGAATTTAGTGTTTTTTTTCAACTCCTATGATTTTTAAACACTATACTCAGAATAATCTGTAGTTCGATAATAAGTTGTACATGCAAATTTACAAACATATTTGCGTTAAATTACAAACATATTGACATTATTTATGTATTATAACTCGCAGCTAACTTTTTATCTTATCTAGGAACTTATGCAAAACAAATAAATTTGAATCCGCCTCTGCCTTAGGGCCCTTGATCGGAATTGATGGGATGGTCCCTTGCTCGCTTCCGGAGAGTAAATTAGTTTATTGTCCTCCACGTGGTCAAACGCAGTTTGTACTGTTTTTTGACAATAAATTTATTATTATTATTTATTATAATTAAAAACTGAGAGGAACGACAAATGTGTTACCTGTACTTGTTTGCAAAATATGTATTTTTTAATCATTAATTGCGTAAGGTGAACATGCTTAACTCCCACAACACACAATACACGGGATTTATACCAAAGTTTTGTAATAACATCGTGGTTAATAAAATATACCTTTTGATACTGAGTCCAGGGTTTTTACAGTAGAACAATGTATTGAATAAGAAGCACATAAGCTGTTGCCTAGGTGCACAAGATTTTGGGGGTGCCAAAAGAAAGAAAGTTTTGTATCATGTTATTAGATAAGTCTTTAAGTAAATGTGTTTATACAACTTTATATCTTGCAATGAATAAGAATAATAAAGAATCAAAAATGTATAATTACTAGTTATTTTTTGTATTATATAAATAAATACTTAGAAAATATGTACACAAAATCTGCCCTTGTCCACCTCCGCTTACAGGCCTTTTGGTGTTTTAACGAGTCATATACTGCTTATGACAGTCAGGTATCAAACTCTCTAAAATAAACCAAAATGTTTTGGGTATTTCTTTCAAATTTTCTTAAATATTATATGAAAATAACAACAACCGTGTTAACACCAACGATCTGATGTACACGCTGCTGCAAAAGTTTTCCCAGTTCAGTGTGTGACGGGAGATATAGGGGATTATAGTAAGAGTGGTCGGCTGAATTTCGTACTGTTCTAAAATAAATTTATAATAAATTTATTGTCAAAAAACAGTACAAACTGCGTATGACCACGTGGAGGACAATAAACTAATTTACTCTCCGCAAGCAAGCAAGGGACCATCCCATCAATTCCGATCAAGGGTCTTAAGGCAGAGGCGGATTCAAAACTTTCAGCAAAAGTTCCTAGATAAGATGAAAATTTAGCTACGAGTTATAATACTAATATAATGTCAATATGTGCACAAGATTTTGGTGGTAAGTTAACGCAAAAAATTTACATGTACAAATTATTATCGAACTATAGATTATTCTGAGTGTAGTGTTTATAAATCATAAGAATTGAAATAACACTAAATTCACTATTTATTGTTACAACAAACAAACCCCTAGACAAAGCCTAGTGAACCTGTATAATAAATCCGCCTCTACCCGAAGGAAAAACGGAGAAAAACCCGGATCTATTATCATTGTGAAGTCTCTCTCAGTATCGCTCGTCCCCAGAGGGTAATGTACGACGTATCACCTTTTCAAATGTATTGAGTCTGACTAGTACAACCTGAGTCAGGACAACCTCACATGCTCCCTAAACGCAGTGATATGCGAACTGTGATTTTGCGAGTACGCAATAAGGTCCCGCCATACAGTAATGTATTGCGGGTTGCATCAGAGACGTGCAGGCTCCAGGAGAGGAAAACGAGAGTGTTGCAGCATTGCATAGTGGAATAAGATAAGATGTGCCACTGCGCGTCGAAGTGGAAGGGGACGTTAATTGAGAGGTAGTTAAAGGTGTAAAGATGTATGTAATATATTTTACTTTGTAGTATATACGAATGGCGTGAAGCGATAATGTCCTGATTATGATTCGCTTGCTTTGCGCATGCTCGGGACGGTCACACCTTATTTTATTTCATTCTGGCAGCGTCGCTTGGTGCATGATCGCGGTTTCTCGAGTAAAAAATGCGTCAATCATCGGATTTAACCTCACTACCGATCACCGGATTATTGTCGGGATATGGTATTTCTAAATATTTATCCTCGACGGCACGAAAATTGCTGGGACAATACGTTTTTAAATACGTAACCTTCTACACCAAATCCGCTTAAGTCTCTGGAGCGCTTTCAAACCTCGTAGACGAGCACGTAATTAGGCTTCGCTTCTGTGACATATCCATCCAGGGTTTTCTCAAAGTATTCAACTGAAGGTTATCACAGTCGATGATGTTAATAAAACGTGTGAAGACCAAGTTCGGTTTCATTTTTCATAATTCTTTGAGGAAATCTGATTTTAAACAAATATCATATTTCAGCATTTTAAATAGTTTAATATATAATTGTAATACGCAGTATTTCATCTTAAACTACCTCTGTATTTTTTCAGCTAAAGAAGTAATATTAGCCTTAATATTGGTTGAAATCCGTTCCCGATTTGGAACATGATTTAGAAAAAAATATCATTACACTTTTATAAAAATAAATAACGTAAATATACTAAAATCATTTTTGTTGCATAGATTAAATATTTCAAGATAAAGGGTAACTATAATTGATGATAACAGAAGAAAAAAATTAGGTCCCCAGCGAAGCCATCCATTAAATTTCAACACCGAGAGCTAGCAGCTATCCCAAATTATTGCGTCGCTTCGCCGACACAAGTGCGTAGTTCACTGCTGATGGAGAATAACGCACTCTGACCGAGAGTAGTTCCCGTATAAATTTATTTAGTGCTGCGGAAAGTGCCCCTGTCATCAGTAACATGTAGAATCACAATCATTAGTACGTCTTCTTATGTAGATACTCATTCTATCCTGCTTAGAATTCAAGACGCAATAATTTTAAAATGAACACAGCTTTAATGTGCTACTTCATGTGAAAGCTCTACTCAAATGCTGAGCTAAGAACAAAATAATATAATGATTTCATCCCGAAGTCAGCGCGGTTCAGTGGGTAGAGCGCTGTGTTACAGAGTGGATGGCCAGGGTTCGATTTCCGTCGGAGTGGGGAGGGACGGGGTCCTTACTTTTCAAAGTTCACAATGACTCCCCGGCCTACAAAACCTGTTATAAAATGAGAACCAGGTCAATTCTGGACTCAAAGTGAACGGAGCGAGATACTGCCACATCTCCACCTCCTAGTGTCGAAGCCAAATGATTGCAGAGTTCTACCCTCCATGAACCCCTGGGGCATCTTCGAGACCTGTTGCGGGACAGTGTGACGTTTGTTATTACGTCTAATTTATAATGTAGAGTTATATAAAAAACTTATATTTAATATGATCATTCAACCTACTATATGTCTTATAGACAATCATTCAATCAACTCACATAATTCCTCTTTTCTAAAACTTCATTTTATAAAGATGTTACAGGTTCTCTTTCATTAAATACAGTTGATTACAGGTTCGCCAACGTTTCGAGGTTTATTGACCTCATCATCAGGCTTATTTAAGAATACATAAAAGCAGATGGTTTAACAGGCTCAAATCAGTAATACATACATAAAAACCCTATGTCAATTAACAACTCTTCTTTTAGACTCAACATATTCACAATATAACTACTGTGTTTCAATATTCTATAACATTCACACAATTTATCTACAGTATTTACAGAACATACAAATTCATTATAACACACCTTGTTATTAGTACAGAGATGTGTTACATTTCACCTTTTAAAAAACCTTTGATTTATGTACAATTAAAAACATGTTAGAAGATTGAGAAATGTTTAACCTTCTCTGTCAAGTGCTTCTCATGGACTGTTACATGAATTTTCAGTTTGAGAAACATTTGCATAAAAAATATGTACTAACAACTTAACAAATTAAAATTTAACTTTATTTTTTTAGTAAAAAGTATAAACTGTCATAGTATTTAGTGAATATATTACTTTCTAACTGTGTATTCATGTTATTGTTTGTTTTTATATGAAAACCCTCTAATATTAGTTTTTTTTTAAGATTCTCTTCCTTACCTAGAATTCTTGTGTTTCCAAAATACATAATATTTTTATTCATTTGACAATGGTGGCTTATGCCAGTTTTATTTTGATTCTGATTTTTAAAGTTCCTTTCATGTTCCTTCACACTTGTAGCTAAAGGTCTTTTTGTTTGTCCAACATATTTCATGTTACAGCCTTTCCATGTAATTGAATAGACTATATTGTTTGGATCTAGTGTTTCTATTTTATTTTTGACTTTTAACAAATTCAACTTTATTGATCATACTGTATACAATAGTTTTTTGAAATCTTCCCTTATTTTTCTTAATTCACTATTTATATTATGAATAAATGTGAATATGTTGGTGTAAAAGAAGTGTTGCTAATTGACATAGGGTTTCTATGAATGTATTATTAATTTGAGCCTGTTAAACCATCTGCTTTTATGTATTCCTAAATAGCCCTGATTACGAGGTCAATAAACCTCGAAACGTTGGCGAACCTGTAATCAACTGTATTTAATGAAAGAGAACCTGTAACATCTTTATAAAATGAAGTTTTAGAAAAGATGGATTCTGTGAGTTGATTGAATGATTATCTATAATAAAGACATATAGTAGGTTGAATGATCTGGTTAAAATAGAATAAGATAATCTAATTCTAAATATTGTGAAAATTATATTTATTATTCATACACTGCGTGTCTTTAAATGTAAATCTTCTAATGTCGTTGCACTTAGAAGTCATTAACTCCGAAATTCAGGTGAAGAATCGAATGCAGTTCGAATAAAGCATTAAAAGCATGAGCCGTGTCATTTAAATTTGATTCGGCAAGTGTCAAAATTTTATTACACCATTAGGAGACCAATATTGCTCTTTCTTAAAAAATAAATTAGTGGTTCAAACAACCTCGCTTACAGTGGCGACGCTATATCTACGCGCTTGACCTTCTTAGCAGCTTTTGAGTAACAGGAGAAGAGGGATATTTTTCTAAGAACATGGACCCGCTATCAGAATAAAAATAACAGGTATCTTCGATCGTACTAGTATACAAACTGGTCCAAATGAAATCTTGATGTACGAAATTAGTCCTGCGTTTACCGATAAGTGTGCAAGAAAGACACGGTAATGTCTGTGGTCAGGTTAGTGGCAGTCGGATCGCGCGCGTAGATAAAGCGTTCGCGCTGTAAGAAAGATCGAGCGAAGGGAGAAAGAATGAGCAATGGAGAGTTATAAAAGAAGAAGAAAATCTTGTTATTGGGGATGGAAAAGAGAGTTATTACGTTAATGTGAATGTAAGTGTAAAAAGAGGAAACGTTTTATTACATGGGGATTTCTCTATTTGTTTCAACGCAGATATTTTTCTCACGTTTACCGAAAATTCTGCCAGTTTATCAAACATAAGATTACTTTTGTAACGTGTGTAACAAAATTTACCTTTGAATCACTGCGCTGATGGTATTCTTATAAGTACGTTAGGGAGGTATGAATGACAGTCCACTCCAATCAATTTTGAAATCATATTTGTCATTTCACCGTTACAAAACAGGTGGACTTAGTAATAATTTTTACCATGATTGTAATCAAAACGTAATAATTAGGATAAAAATGAAAACAAAAACTGCACCATATGTATATCGTTCCGGCCAGCTAAGGACCACGAATGACGAGTACCAGTGAGGCTCCGTTTTTTGTTTGGGTTTACTCACTAGACCCAACGTGATTTCTACCGAGATCGGAGGAACAGCGTCTAGATACGATCCAGATTGCTGTACCCGAACATTACAACTGCGATTGTTCGTCGCAGTGGGGCGGCCTTTTCATACGCCACAGCTATTTAAACTGAGACATGGAAATGAAAAGCTACAAATTTTATCTTGCCCCGCCCGGGGATCGAATCTAGTGTATTTTTGCAATGAATTTTAAAATATTAATGTTTGTCAATAATATTTTTTTCGTGGGTAAACAAATATATTTAATCCGCGACGGGTTTTCATCGAGACGTAAGAGTCTTTTTGGATAAGGTAATGTTACCCATTCTTATTTCATTTTCTGAACTATTATAATACTTTATTGCGCGCCATTTCGCGTTTAAGTTGTTATCTGAAGCCTGTTGATTCTTCTTTTGCAGAATGTATCTCCATTCAGTCCTTTGAGTCTCGTTCCTAGTCAGTTCCATTAAACGGTATAAAAATAACATCAGGACATCGATGAATGTTGAATTCGATGTAGCGCTTCCGTGTCTGGCCTCGCGAAACGTAAAACGCCGACTAAATGTAAATCTGTGACGTAAAGAGAGAAACGGAGAACCCGTTAATGGACCGGCTCGTTTTACATTCAGATGTGTAAAGAGCATAGGATGTTACTTTGATTAATTTACTAATTCTGAACTTCTCTGAAATGGATTTATCATATCGGCTAGAGCGGACGTCACGAGATATTCATTAATGAATTGATCATGAAATTGCATTTTTTATCCCCAGAAAATAGAGAGCTGAGACTCGGTAACAGATGAGAGAGGTAACGTTTACTTTATGAATTATTAACAAATACCTTCAAAGAAGCGTGTCCATTAACGTCCCTACGCGTATTTTACTAAACGAATGAGCAATCTTAGTCAATAGACGTCAACATCCTATTTGTTTAGTGACTCTTTTTAAAGGTTATTAGCTAGCGTATTGAATATCCACCTATTGTTTTATTTCGAAACAATCCTTCTGCTTTATGATTCAATACAGTGTGCGTCACCAAAAACCGGACCAACCACATATCCCAGCACATTTTTCTTCGGTCATCGGTCAATGTCGGCACGCCCAATTGTGTCTAGTTAACATTCGAAAACTCATAATGGACAAGATGTTGAAACAAAGGGTAGAACATAACACAAGAGATACGATTTTTGAAGATATTCACGATGAGCATTCTGCAGCAGAAATAATTCGTTTCTTTAAATTCCCAAAATCCACAGTTTATGATCGGTATCGGAATTCTTAAATGGAGGTTCGTCACTCAAAAATCGTTTTTTTTATCGAAGAAATTGTCACAGTTCATGTTCGTCTGAACGTTATTCCGAGTTTTCTGAATCCGTGGGTGCAAACTGTGGCATCTGGATCTCCATATGTTATTTAGCGAGAAGGAGCACTAGTTCACACGAGACATTCGGTACATAAATATGGATATCAGACAACATGCGAAATAAGTTTGTTTGTAAAGTTGAACACATTACTGGCCAGTTATATTTCCTTTATATTTCTTGTTCTACATTTGTAAATATTAGAGGAAATAAAATCGTTATTTCATTTTTTGTTATGATTTGGTTTAGGGAAATTTTGTTTCCTTATATTCCTTGGATTTTTACGTATCAAGTTTAGTTAATAGGGTCTACAACAAATCTTGGTATCCCAATGTGACGTCACTTGCAACCACAAAAGAGTCAGCATTCGCCAACATGGACTCACATCGGTACGACTTGCATGTTCGCACCGAGATTAGGGACCGCCATTCACACCAGAGGGAGGGGGATACCCTCACTGATCGAGCTGAATAGAGGTCCCACGTCTATCATGTAAAAGAATAATATTTAATATTTCTATTAAAGATTTATGTAAAAAGACTGTTAAGTTAATTTAGATTTCAGTGGGATACTTGGCACGAAAGTCGGAAGAATCAAACTGCCTATCACAACATAAAGCAACTCAATCCTGGGAGCGAAGTTTTCTAACATTATATTCTTAAAATTATTCCTATGATTTTCTGAGTACATGTCTGAAGAACCGATATATATGTGTGTGTGTGTGTAGGTATATAAACAGCAACAGCCCATCTCCCAGGGCAAAATCTCGTATGAACCATGACTCTTCCGTAAGGACTTTTACGAAAAACTTGTAAATTTCCGTTTACGAGGATGGGTAAAATAAGCCTTTAAACACAATTTCATCGAGTGGGATATGGTCCTATCCCATGGCATACATTTGAATACCGCTCATGTATACAAGCAACCAAAAATTGAAACTTACAAAAATATATTTAAATGTCCTACAACGGAATGATTTTGTAATAGTTCTTTGGAAAAATATCCCTGAAAAGAATGAAACAAATCCATTCCCTCTCATCCTCTCCACTCGTTCCGCTGCAAGCAATCGGCTTGTACGTGCCGCTGGACCCGGATGCGAGCTTCCACCGCGTTGCATATCGGCAAACGTATCGAACGAATCCAGCAACCCAGCGGTGGCGGCAGCCACGGGGACTCCCTAAATCCTGCTCCGATTTGCTCCCCTGCGACGCGTCCCTTTTCCCGCTCGCACTCTTTGCCCGCTTGCGTCGAACCAGGCAGCAGCGCATCGCCGGCACACGAGCCCTTGGGGGTTGGTAGTGGGATTGCCGCTGCCACCAGTCGCCGCAGCAACTTCCGTGCGGTGCCACTCTCCCCCTTTGAGAGCGACTTAGCTTCGCGTTGCATCCGCTCCAGCGTTACCTGCACTATTCCTGTTTCGTGCTACACGGATTGGACGGGATTCGTCGAATATGTTGGCGCTTAAACGATGCGAAATTGGTATTGGCAGAAGCATATTTGTCAAAAAAGGGTTCACAAAATTCTTCGTTATTTTTATTATTTTATTTTATTCTGCATTTCTGTATCATTTTGAGTTTACCTGGCTTTCAACACCTTCATGAACTGTTAAATATCTGGATGACGAATCATTTCTCTAATGGTATTAATAACTGCCAGGTTTACATCCAGAATGATAATCATTAACCGAACCGATTATATTATTAAGCAGAGTGTTTATACTGTGCTTTGGCAAATCTTGGCCAGAGCGGTGGCGTCACCAAGAAGCAACATCTCTCTATTTATTAATACTATTTATATCTATAGAGACAGTAACACGAGAATTTTTGTCACGAGATTACAATAAATGTGATATTATTATTGCCAATTGATGTATAGCACAGAACGCTAAACAAAATGAGATTTTTGGAAATGAGATTATGCAAAATCGCATATTATGACAATGCACATGTATTCTGTGAATGTACGGAAATATTTTTTGCCTCTGCTAGTTCTACACAAATATCCGTCAAACCATACGTCTATCTNGTATTCTGTGAATGTACGGAAATATTTTTTGCCTCTGCTAGTTCTACACAAATATCCGTCAAACCATACGTCTATCTACAAAGGTTAACACAAATTGGCATTTGATCGAAATAATAATTCACAATGAGTAGTTCCGATGTACAAGACTTTCTGTGATCTCGCGCCGCAACCTCTGCGATGTGAACACACAGAAATAATTAACTATCAAATTTTTTCTAGACATTCTATATTTTTGTGGTGTTATAACGAGAACATAACTATTCTCCTGTGAATCCCGAACGAGTAATAGGTCTGAAAATATAACTTATATCCAGTGCATGTAACATTAACGCATTGAGCCCATCCAACGTTGATAGTTGCATCGCGAAAATAATTATTTTATTTTATAACTACTCGTATAATAATATAAGTATGATTCTCAGAAAATAATCATCTCATTCGAGAGTAGAAAAATTGCCTCAAGACTCATTGCATCAGTCCTCTACAAACAGTGCAACTTGTAATTACAGTGAGATTCCCGAACGCGTTACCAGTCTAAAAATATAACCTCCATCATGTTCTTGAAACGTTAACGTATTGAACTCATCCATTGTTGATAGCTGCGCCGTGATACTCAAGAAATAATTTTTTATTTTATTTTATTTTTCATCATATTTGTGACCAGATAAATGTTATTGCCCCAAAACTCATTGCTTGACTCCCCTACATACACTACCCTCGTAATTGCAGAGAGCTACCGAAGATTTCCCTTATCTACCGTGAACTTCTGACCTCAGTGATACCATCTCGCTTTCCGGAGTACCAACATTACGCGACTACAGAACGACGAGAGACAAAAATCCGACCGCCTCGCGAGAGAACGGTTGCAAAGCGAGCGCTGCGTAGTGTGAGTTAAGGCAACGACCGCCTGCATGCTGTGTATCAGAGGAGTTAGTGTCACGAGATAAGTGCGTTCACACGAGTGAAGCTGCTGTGCGAGCAGTGGAGACCCGCATCAACGTGCGTACGCGGGAACTGCTGAGGTGGGCGAGGGAATTTTATTTACTTTACGCAATGCATGCGTTTTTTTTCCCTTTCTAATTGGAGTGTTTGAATTCATTGACGAGTATTCGGATGTTGGGATTAGAATCGTAATTGTTAGAATCCTCACTCTTTCCTCTTCTCTCTTCATCTAAATTGTAGAGAAATATAAAAAAAAAATATGATTTAGGTCTCACTAACCGTATCTGATAAGTATTTGGCCAAGGGTATAAAAACATTAATATTTTAATTTTAGGCCGAATAATTGTCGAGGGCAGAAAAAATGAAAAAAAGTATGTTTATTTACTGCACAAGGTGTATAAAACATCCATATTTCAATTATAATTTCCTTTGAAAGTTTGAAATTCATGACTGCATTATGACAGATTTTGATATGTTACAGCAAAGTATAATGTATTTTTTGTTAATTATAAATTCTGAAAAATCATAAATTTCAATGGGGATTTTAATTTTTTTAAACGCATTTTTGCATAAACATTTAATTTGTATAATTTTTGTTGAATAATATATAGCTTTGAGAAAATGGCGCGAATTAAACGTGCGAAGCAAGTTAGAACTAATTCTTCTTTGGCAAAAAATATACGAAAATCAAAAATAAAATACTCAGGTAAGCAATCACTCAAATATTGAAACAATATAAGTAAGAGTATTCGAACATGTATTTCAAGACTGCAAAGAAAATAATCGTAAATTTGGTGTTGCATTTTCGCAATATTGCCTGGCTATGGGTAAGAGCGCACCGGAATCGAAAATGTTTGGTTGATTTTATATGGCAGGACAGATCTCAGAAGAAGAAATATTTGGTCAGGATGAAAATTTCTGTAGCTTATATCTTAAAGGTTTTTTTTTGTAGATATCGCCATATTTTCCATAATTCTTTTCCAATTGCCACATTTTTTGGTATCATTACAAGTATTATTTTCTGGGGAAGGGCCGGGTTGTTATCCTACATTTTACCCATGTACTATTTTTTCAAGATTTGTTTAAAAATTAAATTGATAAGTTTCTAAGTTTGGCCCCGGGTGAAGCTACTCACGTCTCGATAATTCTATGAAGAAAGCACATAATTTAGTTAGTGTTAGCAGAATAGAGTCGCTTACACCAAGAATGTCTTTCGAAGAGTTAATCTCCGACAACGAACCTCGACTCAAATCGTGTGTACGCGTTCATGGCGGCATGTGATCTATCCTTCCCTCGATCCATATGTTTTCTCTGTGCTGCCCCCATGAAAGACGACGGGTAGAACATAACGAGCAAGTCCCTCCTTTCACCGCAAGATAAAATAACTTTCTTTTTGATTGTAGTATTTTTAAACATCCTGGCCCGAGTTTTTCTCCGTTTTTCCTTCGGGTAGAGGCGGATTTCTTATACATGTTCTCTAGGCTTTGTCTAGGGGCGTGTTTATTGTAACAATAAATCGTGAATTTAGTGTTTTTTCAACTCTTATGATTTTTAAACACTATACTCAGAATAATCTATAGTTCGATAATAACTTGTACATGTAAATTTACGAACATATTTGCGTTAAATTACAAACATATTGACATTAACTTTTTATCTTATCTAGGAATTGTTGCTTATATTTTTAATCCGCCTCTGCCTTAGGGCCCTTGATCGGAATTGATGGAATACGTCCCTTGCTTGCTTCCGGAGAGTAAATTAGTTTATTGTCCTCCACGTGGTCATACGCAGTTTGTACTGTTTTTTGACAATAAATTTATTATTATTATTATTATTATTATTATTATTATTATTATTATTATTATTATTATGGGAAATAGCTAAGCGTGCTATTGAAGCTTATCTACATGGAGCGATAGGAGGCAGGACGTGGGTGGTAGGGCTATTGTTAGTAGATTTACCAATATCTTGGCCCACGGAGAAGTGCTTAGTAACAGTAAGAGTCAGTGGTACTTTTGGTGAAGTACGAGGTGAACGGATGGAGGAGTGTTCGCTTGTCAGTAGTCACAGTTATATGAACTGGGACGTTAATGTGAAAAGCTACAAATTTTTTTCTGGCCCTGTCGGAAATTGAACCGGGAACTTGGTGGTAAGCAAGCATTCTAACATTAGCGACTGGAGGAGCCATATACCCTTCTTGCGTATCAGCTGACGTGTCCCTTGCCTTGCCTCACGAGAGGAGTTCCTCGGTTGACTAACTTTTTGCGCGCGACGGCCTAATTGCGCCGTATTATCGCTACGGAACCTGCGCATATCTGCCCTGACCATTTAATACGCCGGATCCCGTTACACCTGGCAGGGTACCCGGAAGGCTTGCTCGAAAGTAACACTTTTTTCTTTAACAGACAGTTTATAATTTTCCTCACGGGTGTCGCTACTCACGATAGGACAACCTCCATAAATTCAACTTTTTTTATTTAATATTTTATTCTGTTTACCTTTAAAACTGTATACTCTATAAACTCTATATAGTATACAGTTTACCCAATGATTGGTAGAAATCTCTTAGATTGCGGTGAACCTCACCGCTAGGTAACAGATTAAACATGTTACGTCGAATGAAAATGGGAGACGGGACCGGGGATCGAACCCGGGACCTTGAGCTTTGCGCGCTCATGCGCCTACCGACTGCGTCATCCGTTCTACCCGGGCGAACGGGATGGCGCACGGGCACGGGTAGCGAACGGGATGGCGCAGTCGGTAGGCGCATGAGCGCGCAAAGCTCAAGGTCCCGGGTTCGATCCCCGGTCCCGTCTCCCATTTTCATTCGACGTAACATGTTTAACCAATGATTGGTCTTCTTACCACGTAACATGGCCGGAAAAGGTTTGCTCGGGCTGACAAAGAATCGATATCTTGGGGTATCATACACAATTTTGAGGTAATGTGTTTCAAGGTGTAAATGACAAATAATGTGTTATATGATCTTTAAGCAGGGGTGCGTGAGGGTGTGGGAAGTATAAAAATAATCACGAAGATAACCAAACTCATGAAAATGAATAATAAAAATAATCATAGAGACAAGTCGACAAGAAGTATGGAAGAGTCGAAGCTACATGTTATTTGTGGATAGTTTCGTAGACGAGACAGCGTTCCCGCAGTCGAACACGGTATGCGAAACGCCAGTTGCGGGAACCATCAGACTCGAGTGCTCTCTGTGCAGCGTCGCTAATTCCCACCCGGCACACTTCATTACATGGATTTCCCCTCCTTTTCCTCCCTCCCTCATCCCCCCTTCCACCCCTTCCATACTGTCCCTGGTGCTGCGTTCTGACTCTCTTTATTTTTTTCCCCCAGCAATTGCCCCAATTTGGCCTCGGGACGTCGCGCGCGCGCGAGGGAGCGAGGGAGGAAGTCAGACAGCGCGAGGATTAAACCTTGCGACGAGGCGACCAAAAGAAAAGTCTCATTTAGAAGTTTGCCGTAGTCTTCTAATTGACTCAATCTAATCATTGAATCTGATGAGACAAAGAATTAACCACGCGACACTTCCTATTTCTATGTAAAATGTTTCAGTGTTTCCAATACAAAGGAAAACAACTTTAAAATGAAAATTCTGTTGCAAAAAAATAGAAAAATAATAATCCTTGATAAAAAGATGTAATACGGTTTCAAAAAAATTGTAAGAAAGTACAAATCGTAATTTATGGCAACTTGATTACTTAGATGTGGGTGACTTTTGGACCACTCTGTGCATAGAATCAAGACAAAAGTACACAATGTTGAAATATCGATCGATTATATATGAGATAGAGAACATTAAAATATTTCTACAAAGAATTTAATAATTTCTATAAAGAAGGAACATTAGAATATAGTATTACACACATAGTATTTAATATAATGAATCAGATGTGAGAGAGGTTAGCACATTATTTATTCGAATACAAGATTTAATATGAAAATAAGTTGACGACATTATTTAAAAAATGCTTATTTTTGCAGAAGAAATTACATACGTCTAAATAGAATTGAAGTTTTCATGAAGTCTTGAGATGGGTGTGATTATCTGACGAATTCAAGAGATTTGCAGCTTCTTGGAAGCAGATACAATGACCCTTTTTATTGGATTTCGAAATGGAACTCACGGTTTTTCAAAACTCGTGAAAATACAAGTAAATAATATAACATTTTCTGATTATGAACTAAGTACAACAACGATACATTCGATAATACTTATTACCTAGGAACATCGTGAAAGAATACATCTCGAATATATCCACTAGAAGGCACCAAATACGGGAGTGGTCAATAGTACAATCCATCCTCTGCGTTTTGATGGTACACTGTCCTTATCCTGACAGTTTATAATCCATGGTGTCCTACGAGGTTTAATGAGCACTCCAGTTGCCGCATGTTTTAATTATCTTTATGTAACTGGCAACTTCCTTAATATTGAATATCATAACAATAAGCATAGCCCAGAGCAAGTACAGGACCAAATCCCAGATGAATGGGCCATCAGCTATTGTTAACTGTTTACAACTCCCTACTCAATTCAATTTCAATTCAATTCGACGCGTTGATTCCCATTCTAGTATCAAAAACGTTTTTAAATAGATTTTTTTTAAAGTCATGAAAGTTCATTAACGTCATATTCTTTGTTTTATTTCAATTTCTACGTTACTAAAAATTCGAGAGTAATTGGCCTGTACGGGACATAATTGAATCCCGACCAATTTCGTGGCAAAGTCTGCACAAGCATAACATTGTGCGTTCTCGTGGTAGCACATGACAATGCGGTCACTGTGGCGCGCGGGCGTCACCCTCCGCCTCGAAATTCCGCTGGTCAAAGGTGAAATTTGAAAGGCGCAAACATGTTGACCTCTTCTCGTGTTTTTATTTTTTTTCGGGGACGATCGATAGATATTGAATCGAGAGCGCATTTTACCAACCTTCGCGATGTTTTAAACGTCATATTCCCATCGTCCGACATTGCATGGATATTCTGTATTTCATTCATCGTTCGATCATAACTTGTACATGTAAATTTACAAACATATTTGCGTTAAATTACAAACATATTGACATTATATATGTATTATAACTCGCAGCTAACTTTTTATCTCATCTAGGAACTTATGCAAAAAAAATTTGAATCCGCCTCTGCCTTAGGGCCCTTGATCGGAATTGATGGGATGGTCCCTTGCTTGCTTCAGGAGAGTAAATTAGTTTATTGTCCTCCACGTGGTCATGCGCAGTTTGTACTGTTTTTTGACAATAAATTTATTAATATTATTATTATTATCATCATCATTCAATTTATCTCTACGTTATATCCCCTCTTGTTCTTTCTCATCTCTTAGGCGTTTGTCTCTTCATCCTATCCTTTCGAGTTTCATGATCTTTCTATAGTCATGCCAATCTGACGCCGGTATGACATTGCCCGTACCTACAAGGAGGTGGATGCCTTCCACTATCATGCTGCCTTCTGGTCATTTTGAATCCCACGCACGAATGCGTCTCATATATATCATTCTTCTCCCTTATGGCTGTCATCTCGTTAGTTATTTCTTTACTCACAAAAGGCATGTCCTCGATTATTTGTCTAAACATGGTTTATAATAATTACCGGGTGGTAACTTGAACAATAGTTAAGGATATATAATGTTGATCATTTTTCTAGATAAGCTTGATTGGAACCGAATTTTCCATCATGCTGGAATTAGAATACCTTAAATTGAAATTCCTTTCCGTCATAACGTCGTTCTCCTACGTCTATTTTCTTTCTGAAGGTATAAATTATGTTAATAAATGGGTTATTTTGAATCTCATTTTACTAATATTCACACTGTTTGAAACTTTTCCTGGTTCCAAATAAACTATTAGATATGAAATTAAATTGCATGAATACAGATAGATTACATTTAATTAACCGCAATGGGTATGCATGTTACATACATAATATTTTAATAGAACCATTAATATAATATAACCATCTCGTTTGTAATTCAAATCCATCCGTCACTATCATGTTATATGTGTAATAGTTTATTTGTAGTGTGGGGGGATTGAAGAAGAGAGAAGAAGTGGAGAAAGAGAAAGAATATATAAATCCCCGTTCCACAAATAAATATTACTAAAAGGTTGTGAGTTTCAAGAAGTGAACAGGACTAGTTTATTTCCGTAGTATGACAAAGGCCAGTAGAAATAGCTAATGCCCAATGACAGCAGGGGCACGCGAATTGGTAAAGTCCGTGATCTTCCTTGAAGAGAACTGTTGTTTGTTAGGAGTATTAACTCACGAGTTCGGCGTCGGTAGCGAAGTCTTGATCACTATGAGCTGAGAGCGGAGACGTGATATCACACTGACGCTGGTTGAGTGCACACTGATACTAGCTGAGTCTGGTAGCGCACTGACATGAGCTGAGAGCGGTNTGCTGACATGTATATTCAGAATCAACAGCGTATCACTCTTGGTGACGGTATCGTTTGTTCATAACATACGCGATACGTCGGATTTTGACATGCGTTCTCTGAATTCATGGAGCTTATATGTAGTAAGGTACGTCTACATATGAAAATATTACTGAAGATAAAACGGTTTAAAATGAAATCATGGTAGACAGTTTGTATGAAGTAAATGTTATGAAAATATAATACATGTTCTTTAACAGATCAATATCGCTAATGAGTATATTGTGATAATGTTTCTAATCCGATGAACGGTTCAACTTCTCATTTTTCGTTGAAACGAAACTCTTGACTCATTTTAAGTTTCGTTTCAAAAGGAAGTATAAAATAAAAAAATACTTTTCAATGATTGACATGGAACTGAAAATAATGCAACGATTATTAATTGAAGAAAGATCTTTATAATATATCTCCATTTTTAAATACACCACTATCCAGATACCATAACTTCATCTCGACTATAAAACGAAATTCATAAATCGCTGAGGAATAGCTTTCTTTAGAACACAAAATATTGTTAGAAGAACAATACAAAGGATTATGATGAAGTTTGATAATGATGAAGTTCCAAATTAAAATTATTCCGTTGTAAATAATATATTGTTTTTATCTCGCGAGTTTGAAAAGTTTAATTAAATTTAATTTAATTTAAAACTAGTGATACACATTTCATCGATGTTATGAATTTTCGTCCACACTTGAAAATAGTTTTTGGCAAAATTTAATTATGTCCGTATTTCATCTCTCTTCTGAAAATTTTAATGAATTTCGTTCTCGATATTCATCGCAAACACGAAGTTATTCGGCGAGATTCGAACTCAAGTGTTTATTTTCCTCTCGAGAGAACTTTGTGATTAGTTTCACTATAAGAAAATGGCGACGTTAGAAACGTGGTTGAAGGGAGAGGGCTTCTTCTTTGCTTTTAACATTTACTTTGTATGTGATACAGTGTGTTCTTTTTCATTACGAAATATTGTCACAAATTCTAAAAAAATAAATATCGGACATAATATTTGAGAAGGTGCGCAACTGCCTTGTAGTAATATTAAATGTTATTTGTTTTGAAATATTACAATTATTGCGTTCCTTTGCACCAGCTCCGATGTTTCGGTCCAGTATTACATTTTCCGTACAATTATTTTTATAATATAATTAGTTGTACGAATTGAGAGATCAGGTTTATATTGCATCATAAATGATATAATTGTATTTTCAGAGTAATACAATTTAATATTTTGTTAATTGATCTTGGTGGAATTGCAGAAGAACAGATTTTTTGTTTTGTTTTTTTTCATTTCTACCGTAACTAAAAAAATTAACCAGTTCAATTTAATGTAATTTAAACCCATGAATGAAACATAATACATTTTATAAGGGCACTGAGACTTCGCTGGTTTGGGCATCTACACAGGGTGGACAATGATAGAGCAGTAAAGANTTCATTTCTACCGTAACTAAAAAAATTAACCAGTTCAATTTAATGTAATTTAAACCCATTAATGAAACATAATACATTTTATAAGGGCACTGAGACTTCGCTGGTTTGGGCATCTACACAGGGTGGACAATGATAGAGCAGTAAAGAGAGGAAGAGACCAAAGAATAGACGGAGAGATGATGTGCTGAAAGATATCAGGAACACGAAAATCAAGAATTGGACCACTAAAATAATGGACAGAAAGGATTAGAAGGCTGTGATAAAGCAGGACAAAACGTTCTACAAAGGAATATTGTAGTGCCTTAGAAGAAGAAGAAACCCATGAATGAACATAAAAGTATAACTGCTCGTGTAGGAATGTGTTACTCTTTTAGAATTTGAAATGTGCGAAGTGTTTGAATTATAGCAAGATTCCTGCAGAACAGGAGATATTCGTATAACGGACAAACAAGTTTTTTTATTGAATAAAGGGCAAATCGAAGAAATTAATTTTTTAAATTACAGTGATCTCTTTAACTTTTCTTCAAAAAGAATTAAAGTAAAAAATAGCTTCTAGAAATCAATTGCCACAAAGGGTAAATAAAATATTGTGTAAAGTTATTGAAATGATAACGTTTCGAGGTACAACTAGCAGATGGAAATCTCATTTTAATTATTCTGCCTATTTTACTACAAATGTATAACTTTTATGTCGCTATGAAAAGATGCAATGTTATACAATTCCAAATGAATAAAAAGAAACATTGAAATGAAATAGAGGGAAAGTGGTTACTGTCTTCCCACGTAATATTGTTCAAAAGTTCCCCAATTTAGATGGTAATTAGCAAGTCCAACAGCACAAGGTCAAGACAAATTGCGCCACGCTTTAATAACGACGTCGTCTCTCTGAGAATTACGAGGCTGCAGGAAATACGGGAACATGGCTGGATGCACTTGCACCGGAAAGGTGGCAATTGAAAGAACCAACAGGTGAAAATCAACATACATGCAGAAAAAAAATGCTAAGTGCTCTCAACGGTTTTCCAATACTTTCTTTTAAGATAATGTTTCACGTCTCCTATTCTAAATATAACGCTTTTCTTTGCTACTTATATTCTCTCTTTAACTTTCAGACTACCAAGCGGGGTCAACTGTGACTACAAAACAAATTTATTTATTACGTCATGTCCGTTATGTTGGTTGCATTGACGGGTTCGTCCCTAAGAGGGTAACATTAATTTAATTTAGTTAGGGTCTTTGGTGGCCTCTCATTGCAGTGTTTGTTATACGTATAAAATTTTTGTAACTTTTTTGTAAATATTTTTTGTTGAAAATCTTCATATGAAATGCACTCTAATTGTAATTCTCTTGGTATAAACTGTTACATATTGCTTTCGTTGTTCTTTATAGAGTAATTCCTTCTTTCGGTCTTAGGATTATTGGTAGTTCTGTTGGTCTCAGAGTTTGGTATTCTGAGAGTTAAGATCAATTCGCAAAAAAAGAAAAACACAAGTGAAGGAAATCTACATCAAGGAGATGAGCTGGCTTTCAACCTTCTTAACCGTTCTTACCTCTAGAAAATATTGCGGGTCTTCGTAATGCTGTCGCCATGATTTAAAAATACTGAGGTGAACAGGCAGTTGTAGCTGGTAATAGAGCTTACTATGCTAATATGGAACTATTCAAGAGTAAGCTGCTTTCAAAAAGCGCAGAGCTTGGACTTTACGAAGCTGTCATAAGACCCATAGTAACATATGTGCAACAGAATCGTAGACTCTCAAAGAAAATGATATCAGAAGACGAAATGTCTTCGAGATGAAGATCATGAGGAGAATATATGGTCCGGTGCAAGAATCAGATGGTACCTGGAGAAGGAGATACAATTATGAAATTGACAATCTCATCAAGTCAAATATAGTAAACCATATAGCACTCAGACTTGGCTGGTTTGGACACCTGCATAGAATACAGGATGAGAGAACAGTAAAAAAATCTATAACTGGTACCCTGCATCAACAAAGAAGAGAGGAGGACCAAAGACTAAGTGGAGGGAAGACGTATTGAAAAACATCAAAGAACTTGGAATCACGAACTCTCCCGTATTGGCGCCAGACCGAAAGAGATGGATAGCTGTCGTGGAGAAGGTCAAAACATCAAGAAAGATGTTGTAGAACCTATTAATAAGAAGAAGTGAACAGACTTTTCTCAATATGTTGCTGACGAACCATTCCAAAAAATATGAAATTCTGTATCGTAGAAAAATAATTACTAATAATCTTCCAAGAGTCGCTCCATAAATAGTGCCGCACAATTTTTTTCTCAAAAACTATTAATTACACAAAAATTAAATTTAAATATATGTAACACTAATGTTTTATGTACGCCACTCCATTTTATCTACTTAATCTCCTCCAAGCTCAACGATTTCTCTGCAGTGATTCACAAGGACGTGTATGCTCTATCGGTACCAGTCATCTGCTCGGCTTCCGGAACCAGATTTTCACAGCGATAATTACTTGGTCATCATCAATTTTTTGATAGAATGCTGTCCTTTAATGTTCCAAATGGAACAATTTGCCTGCGGATGTCGTAGGAGCGCTATCGGGCTCAGCAACCTTTCTTAAATTCAAAAACGATCTAAGAAAAGGGGAACAGGTAAATTAAACACGTTAGGCAAGTTCTGGGAGAATGGGTGCGTTAGTGTAGATGGGAAGGAAATGAAGAAATAGTGGTTATTGAAGTGAAGTGAGGGAAATAAGTGATTTAGAAAAGGAGGGAAGGGAAATGTGAAGTGACGTACACGAAAGGGGTAAATCGAGTATTTGGGTCTACAGCGCAATACAATGTGCAGTAAGTTTTTATCAATTATTTAGATGTTTCAGGTCAAAATGTTCTTTTATTTGTGGTGAAGTGCACGTATGTACTTTCCTATCGAGGACAGACTACGTACCGCAGGCAGAATTGAGTTTAGTAGGGCACCGTGACGCGGACATCAGAAAGTATAAATGTCTCGTAAGAAGAGACTCTCGCTCTCATTTGGACTCATTTGGACTCATGCGGACCAGCTAGTTATTTCGTACCTTCGTCTCTGACGAGTCGGCTCCTTGCCGTCGCCTTCGTCACTACGACATCACACGTCGCTCCATGACCGATGTCTGGCCGCCCCTTACGTCACCAGACTGCCACCGCTATGACCAGCCGGTTCGACTACTGAGTGAGAACCCGTTCATGATCTGCTCAACCACGACAACCGATACTGCCCGCTACCGAGCCTCGTATCTTAGTGAGTATTAAGCCGCTTACCCGTAAATGGCGTTTATCTGTTGGAGACTGACCAATTTCTCTCCTCTTTCCCCTCCCAACCTTTCTATGTCGTCTCTTGCCAGCCCAGACGCCGCTCGCTGGAGCTGAATTAACGCAAGAACTCACGACATATTTAATACTAATTAATATTAATATTAGTTTAATGATTTACTTTAAAAAATTTAATTTGTGATGTGTATTTTTATATTTTAATTGTATTTAATAAATATTATTATTATTATTATTATTGTGTGTGTGAGGGAACCGGATCAAGGCTCTATGGTGGATGGAGTAAATACGGTGATTTGTTCAAAAAACCTCCAGACATTGCGGATCCCATAATGCTGTGTAACTTCCGGAATATCTAAGAGCGTAGATAGTTGCAGTTACACTTCCTTTGCTTACTGAGACTCGTGACTGGTCTCAATTCTGGGGCCAAATCTTCGAGATTTGCAGAATCGTTTTCTGAGACTTTGCCCAGCAACCAAGAGTACTCCTATCGACTGTACATGCTCTTAGCCTCAGTACAAATATTTGTGAATATTTCCCGCTGCTTCATTCTCCGCTTACAAAAATTCAATAACAGATTGTTGTATGCGATCGTTATAATTGTTAGACGCTATTTTGATATCGCATCCTGCAGATGCTTTGCCTTCAGGAAAAAACCAAAGCTATGCACATAAAACGAGCGGATAAATTGAACCGACATTTTCAAATTCCTGGCAATATTTTTGACTGAAAAATAAAAGACATTACTTATCGGGCAACCCTTGTAAATTGCTAAATAACGACTCCTTTCTTGCGTCCAAGATGGACGAATGAAGAGAAAAAAACTAAACCAAAGACAGTAGTTGGCACACATAATGATATAAATATGTAAAAGATGTATAAATACTAAAGTTTTATTAGGTGTAACTTTTTTTCTAAAATCAGTCAGGCTAAGTAACGTCTAATTTAATGACTCAAATAGCAGACCGCTTTATGTGTGAATAATAATAATAAATTTATTGGTAAAACAAGCAGTACAAACTGCGTATGACCACGTAGAGGACAATAAACTAATTTAATCTCCCGAAGCAAGCAAGGGACCATTCCATCAATTCCGATCAAGGGCCCTAAGGCAGAGGCGGATTCAAAAATTTCAGCAAAAATTCCTAGATAAGATGAAAATCACTAAATGCATTTCCTGCAAAAGGACCATTTATTCATCAATGTAAAAATTAGGGAATTTTCTTAAATCAAACGTAATTTATTTATATGGAATTTAGAAAGCGATGAAAAGAATAAGGATTGAAATTATATATTCGTCTCTTTTAAACTATTTATGTGAGTTTATCACAATCTGTTACTTTAGTGGCCATTTTTGTGTATAATATTAAGTCTTATATAAATTTCCTGAATCTGTCCCGTATCTCGACATCTTTATCTTATTTCTCCCTCTCTTATGACAAGTAAGAAATTACTTGACACATCTACAAACGTCATGCTGATACAGCGCGCGCGTGCAGATCGAGATCCTCTAACAGACAGTTATACAAGTAATTAACATAACCCATAAATTATTCTGGACATACCGATAATACTTTATTTATTCTAAACATCACCGATGTAATAGTCCTAAATGAGGTTGGTATTTGTAACTTCAGTTTTCTTTTTTTGTTAGTGTTTTTTGGTGAAAAGTATTGAAGTGCTGAGCTACTAGACTATTGACTGGTAGACATTTTAATTATGCCAACAGAATATTAATATTGGGTCTCTTGCTGGCTGTATTTTTTTTAGAAATAATTGACGATTATAATAGAAATAAACCAATTTAGGAAGGCTGTGTCTGTGATTACTGATCCCAACTATCTATAGTTTGCGAAAGTCTTGTTCACCGGTTATTGTGTGAAGTTTAAATTACCTGGAAGCCGCCCGGGATACGTTAATGGCGAACCTTAGACGGACTGTTCTATCTCTTTAAGTTCGTACAGGTGATATTATCTAGAGCAATCTATTATCACAAACAAAAACAACAATTTGAGGCTCTTATTTCTTCTACCTAAGCGCTTAGCAACAATGCTTCTTGATGTTTATAAGATAACTCGTCGACGCTTCCTAGTTTTGCACGGAAGATTATGTTGTTATGATATGGTTTACCCTTCGATATAATTTATTGTAGGCAAAAATAGCAAGTTTACATCAAAAATCCGTTTTGATATCTTTGTTTCCCGTATTTAGGTGTGGTTTTAATGGGGTGAGCGAATTTGAAAGGTGTTTGTTTTCAAATTTTCGCATTTACAAACTAATAAAGAAATTACCATAATATAGCTTTACTATGTTATCCTGCTATTATTACCTACACTGTAATATAAGAAAGGTTAAACAGTGTCAAAACGACTTAATCTCGAGTAGAAAGCCGTGCAGTGTCAGTTTGTGTATAGTATGAGAATAAAAGTGATGTACTGTAATGTCGAGTGGCTATAATATGTTAACATAAAACGNGGGAAGCTATACTGTTCTCATAGTCTAAGAATCCACGACCGATATAGCTGAGTCAGCTGTTTAAATTGTTTTTCAAGCTAAAATACTCTCCTGGATAGATTATGAAAGAAAAGTGAACTCGGTCAGTCAGGAGTTTCGGGAGGCGTCTTTCGGGATGTTACTGACGCGATGTTTGTATACCCTTTCGAATTAACATATTCTGAAGTGCCCTGAACGGAATTTTGCTTATTCCAAAACTAAGATAATGACTTGATTTGGCTTCACTGAACTCATTTTTTAAATGCATAAAAACCCACTTTCATACCGCGTTACGACTGGCAGTCATCATTTTACTTTTTCAATTCACCCTGTTGAGTGTTTTAGAATGAAGGGTAAGTAAATGATTTTTTAAACTTTGGTTGTAGGTTCTCAGACTTCAAAACATCACTAAATCGGAATAAACGGAGTTGTGATTCTAGTTTGTATGTCTTATAAACAGTTTTCATGCGAATATATAAATTCCCCTAAATTCCAAATATTTGGAGGGAGGTTTCTGATACAATATGCTTTTGAAATATGAAACCACAAACTCGATAAAGCTAACTGCACATTATTAACCCACGAGAGAAATATTAATATTTTATATTTTGAACATATCTATTAATTTACATTGATGTGTTTTGAGACCAACCCTCCCGATTCATAAATGGGGGAGGTACTTTTATAAAAATGTATAGAAATTATGATTCCACAATAAATTAATTTTCCATTCAGTGGTCTGCAGTAATTCTCATTTCTATGAATTAGCTCTATTGTTCGAACCATAGTGCAATCATCAAATCTCAGGTGGCAAGTATTTCTGTTTGTGTATAAATGTGTTGAATAATGTATGTACTTTTTTTACAATTATTTCCCAAATTATATTTCAAGCGATGAAATTGTCGTTCATTAAACAATAAATGACAAAGAGTTCGAATGACGAAAATTGCACATTGTCCCCCTTCTTGTGGTATGAATTTCCAATACACAATCAAATCCAATACGAGCAAGAGCGTAGCAAGTGAATAATTTAGGGCGCGGGTGTCCACAGTTCGGTAGTTCTCGGGGCTATGGAGTATTATACTCGAAAACGCATTTTTAAGCCATCTCAAGAACCATACAAGAATTTTTAGAAATTATGTTTCTTGGAAAATGTCAAAATGTTAATTATATTTACTACTACCCTCCCCCATTCCTCCGCAAATGCTCTGGACTGAAATATAGGAAAAGTATATAACAATGAACTATAACTTTATTTAGAATCATACATTTCGTCTTTATGTATTCTGTTATTTAATTAAAAAACTTAATATAATTCGTTTTTGCGGGGGGCGGGAGGTGACCCGCTAACCAAGTTACCCCTCTCGCTACGATACCGGATATAAGATTTTTTACGTAAACTACAAAACGGGACGTATAAATATAAATAAAATATTAATGGAGTAAAATTATTTTTAAATTACTTAATACGCTATGATGATTGACTTTTGTAAATCACTGCAATATGTCATAACCTGACGAGACGTCTCAGATATAATTCGTGGAAAACGCACTCTCTCCTTATGTCTCCTTTAAACGAAGCCAGTAATTTTTCACCTTTCCGCTGCGTGAAAGGCACCGAGCTCCAAAGGTCCAGTCCAATCGCAGCGCAGGGCGAAGGGTGTCTCCGATAAAGACCTACTGCCCTTCCTCGGGCCCATTCTATCTCTACCGCCCTCCAAGGACACTATTTCAACCGCTGATCGCTCGCTTTTCATTCGTCACCCCTTGAGATAATACTTCTTTGTCGATCACGCCCGACCAACACCGTCAAAATAAATGTTTCTCCTTTTATCACCATTGCTTTCTTTACTTCGTTCTTCGATAATCGAGTCACGAGTCTCGCTTTGAAGTACTCTGTTACTTCCGTGATTGCATTGTAACGCGAAGAAAGGCTGGGACACAACGAGCTCGACCAAAGCTAGTCGGCCATTTCCTCACCACTGTGACGTCATCGACGATAAGCGAGGCGATCGTGGAGCCTCAGTCAAACCGGACTCGCAACCGTAATTCACGTGGGACGGGGTTTCGAATCCCACTTGTGTTAGTACGCCACTGAACGCATTGTCCGCGCCACGCCGCCGCGTCGTGCGGGTCCGAATGGTCTGTCAAAGGATGGATTTACCCCCGCCCCCACCCACTTGTTCCCTCATTAGCTGATTGAGTGACTGCTCTCGCCTTTGCCTCTCAGGTCCATCATCTGCTCTGTGTCCTTGCTAGGACTTCTTGCTTCCTTCGCCCTGTGGTTGCGGGGAGACATTCCACCCACACGCGTTCAGTCTCCTTCCATCGGGTCATGTTCAAAGCGCTTCGGATTGGACTCCTGCAGGTTTTGTCCTTTCGTGCTCAAGGACAAATAGACGTCCCCCCGTTCAACATAGGGTTTTTATAATCGACTCTGCGACCTATGTGCATGAGTAATATCTTCTACGTTGATTGATTAATGTCTGTCTGGAAATGAGATTTTATACAAACCATGCATATTGCTTTTCTGGACTAGGAAAGAAATTCTTCTTTATTTTATTTATTTATTTACAAGCATAATACGCATAGTTTTACATATATATATATATATATATATATATATATATATATATATATATATATATATATATATATATATATATATANAATTTGTGAGTGACTCTTATACGTTTTATTTTCCAATTTTACTTTACTTTAAAACTTTTTAATTTATTGGAGATAGCGGTGTCACTTTATTTTCAACGTTTTCCAATAAATATTGGAAGTGCAGTATAGCAAAAAAATTAAGACTTGATTGGTTAAAATACATAGAGAATAGTGAATCTAGAGGAAGTAAAGTAAAACAAGTCATGAGATTTTTAAAAAAATGAAAAAGGTAAATGTACTTAATCATTTAAAATTAATAGTCGTGCAACGAAAAATTCGGAGATGATAATAATTATAATACAATACAGTCATACGTAAAAATTTAAATGATTAAGTACATTTAGGAATTAAACGCTGAATAAAAGTTGGAATAAAAATTAATATTAAATAGATATACGAAAGCTAAAAAGTCTAGGGAAGTCAAAATAAAGTATGATAATCATTAACAACTACAAAAATCCAGAAAAATAATATTCCATACTCGTGATTCAGATTCTATCTACACCCGTAAAAACAAATTAACCCTCATCGCCCCGCTTTTTTCAACTTTATGAATTTGTTAATTGTTAAAACGCTCATAGTTTTTTGAAGACCGACGAAAATGGTTTTAAAAACTCTTAATATTATCGTAGTAACCAACATCTCTCGAATTTTAGAATTATTCCGTTTTGATACAGTGTCAATCTTCCGATATTGTATTATGATTTTATGAAATTTATTCAGACAAATAGATGGGGATTTTTGTTTCAAAATATTTTGAAATCAATGTGTTCTATAAACACATTCTCAAAATTCTCCACAATTTTGAATTAAAATTGTCCCATTTTTCGATCGTCATCTAGCTCCTCCGCTTTGGAATTGTGATAGAAACCACCTGTTCCCAAAAAATAAAATTGAGCAGGCTAGAGGAGAGTATGGAAGTTTCCAATACTATATTCTATTGATTATCATTACTAAAAATATTCACTCTAAGTATCAACACCAATATATTTGCATTAATTCAGAAATGTGACGATTGAATATATTATGTGATTTGATGTGTTCAACACTTTTTCTCTCTCCGGGAGTTCTAATATTTCACGAACAGTATTTCATTTTGCAGCGCTATCGCTCACTATTGATCACTACGTCCGTCACATGAACTATTCTGAGTGACATTAGCTTATTGGTGCATTCAATGCCAAAGTTGCTAAATTGTCTCGTTCTATTATTCTGCATTGTAGATAACTGAAAGGAGGACTCAACAACATACTTCCATTTATTACGTAATTTGTTATAATAACCATGTGAACTTTGAGTAATGAAAGTCAAGTATATAGTCATAATCAATTATGGGATTATAGCTTCAGGGAGCATATAATAATAATCTGAATCTCTTGCAAAAAAGAATTTTAAAAATGTGAACAAAAATAAATTTATTAACAATAAAAATCGAATGAACTTGGATCAATTTTTCTCACTACAATCACTTTTATATCACAGTACTGAATTAAGAAATTAATACATTACATCTATTTCTAAAACCAAGTCTAAAAGTCTACGAATACCAAAAACAAGTAGTGATAAGAGTACTCTTGTCATACCTGTTAGATTGACTAAATGAACAACTAAATGAATTAAAACACTAAGGAAGAAATCAAGGAAAAATAAATTAAAATATGGATTCAGTCCAATGTACAATGATTTTCCTCTCAATAAATTGAAATTAACAAAAAAAATATGAAAGAAAATGTATTAAAAAATGTGTCATGTTATCTTCATATAAATATTTTATTAAACGTTGAAATTATTTAGTTCTTAAGAAAGTTAGTTATAGGAAAATCACTTATATTTATATTTGGGTCCTGAGCACCAGTAACTTTGTTACCTTTGTAGAATAACATTTATGTTCTACACGTATTTTAGTGATTATAGTAATATTTCTAGGTGTTTTTGAAGTAAAATATTACGGACATGTTCCACAAATCCACATCCCCGAGGTCGTAGCTTTAAACTAACCAAAAGCAGACATAAAATTGTCCAGAAAGGGAATTTCCTATCAAATCGAACCGTCGGCCAGTGGAACTTGTCCCAGCCCCGTTCCTAACGATCTTCAAAACTCTCCAGGATCGATTGAATCAACGCTGGCATTCTAGGCACAACAGACAGTCAGTACTCTAATAAACTTGATCACCGAATAAAATTTTCTTTTTACATGTATTTTTCGTTGTATATTACTTTTCACTGTATATATTATTCACTGTAGCGGTCTAACTATACATTGTCATTAACATATTATAATTTTATACTTTGCCAAACTGTTGGATACATTGTAGATATAGTAATATCAATATTGTTAATTGTAGGATTCGGACGTTTTCAGTATATATTACTGCTACCTGTACCTTGTACGTACAATAAATAATAATAAATAAATAAAAATGAAATTGAATGTCGTTCGAAAAATGTATTAATTTTTCCTAGTAATGAAATTTATACCGAATAAACTGTTTTATGGAGGAACGCGTAATGTATGATGTGCTTCGTAATGTACTTCTTTTGTTTCTTTTTTTCCCCTTTAGTACGAGCTTTCTCTGCCTCTTGAGTCGTCCATCCCCTTCTTCTCTATCTCCTTTCCTTCTCTCTATTAAGTAAAGTGGTTTCTTGGCGTTTGGTTTCACTCTTTTAGAAAGCCAATAACAATTTCTCCCCCATTCGTGTGATGAGATCCCTAATCTCCAACACTGAAAGTCTGTGGTTCCATCTTCCTCGATGTCGCCATTACCACCTTCACTACATTCCTCTGCTTAAACCACTCAAGCTGTTATTCCTAATATCACCGTATCACGAACATAATCCCCTGGTCCGGGTTTTTCTCCGGTTCTTACTTCACATTTCGAATTTTTGCTGCACATAATTTTTGCTTCAATTCATCTTGGAATATTAAATGGATAACAACACGTATTTAATCAATAATTTGTATTATAAATATTAAATCCTCCTCTGCCCTTGATCGGAAGTGATTGGATGTTACATTGCTTGTTTCCGGAAAGTGACTTGGTTTATTATCCCACACGTGGGCATAAGCAGTTTGTCACTGCTCTCTTTTGCAATAAAGTTTATTATTTCCGCCATTAATACCGTAAATTTGCCAACTCGTAATTCATATAATGATGCAGAGTGTTGGCATAAAAATTGTTCACCTCAAACATATACTAACGGATTGAGATATCGAAGCGATGTTTTCTAAAACATAAGTCGTGGCATGAAGAGTTTCCTTTTTCAACACATGGCCTCGTCATCGCTCGGTCGCGTCGCGTGGTAACCCTACTGTGGTCGCGCTTGCGCATCTATCGTGAGAGGACGCGCGGATGTCACTCGTCGTCCACTTTCGAGGTAAAAATTAAAGTGAAAAATAATTTGTAAATATTTTTGAATAAATAAGTGTCTTAAGAATGCCTCTAATTGAACTCTTATAAATAAACTACTCATTAAATAACTTACATACAACAAAAGTACTTGCTGAATTGATGTACTTCCGAAAGGAACTTAAAAGGTCACGTGGATGACATAAGTCGTCCGTTTTTTAAATATCAATATTAATGAATATTATTCAATACTTTTTATGAATGACCACAAAAGTAACTCCCTTCTCTCCGTAAATTCGATTTGTATATTTAAGTGTTTCATAAAATACACTTTGCATCAATATTAAAGTACGTACAGAATAAGTCGAGTGGATGATGCTTGTCATCCAACACTCGTTGTTACAGAATTCCTAGAAAACAGTTCCTAGTTACAGAATTCCTAGCGTGAGATAGAGGGGAGATAATCATTGCGGTGTTCCATTACATGTCTAAGTTTATTAAAATGAACGCACGCTGTGATATTCAGAAAAATTACAATATTCAGAAGAAGAAAGATGATAACTTCGCATGGATGACTATTGTCAGTGACCGCTGCATGGAAAGTCACCTTACTATGATAAAAAGTTCTTTAATTTCACTCAGTTGATAAGAATGCACCTTGGATGACTATGGTGAGATTAATATAATATTGGATATTAAAGACCATAAATGTTCAGAAGTATAAATATAAACATTTGCCCTGCTAGAAATTAACTCTTTTTATACTTTGGGTAGAGAAAACTAAGTTGTTGTTTTTGTTTTGAAAACTTCTATCTGTAACATATTTAGTTTTATTATAATTAGTTATAAAACCAAGCGAGGATTCCCTTTCCTCCGGTACTTCGACGAATATCTGAGCGTTCTAGTATTTTATAAAAGGTTAACTCATTGTAGAAGCGTGATACTACTCAAAGGTAGGTGTGGCCTAGGGTGGGCCGCATTGACTTCCTCCGCTGTTTCTGCTTTCTACGGCCACCAAAAGGGCCGGCCTGTTATACAACGTCCTTCAGTCCTGGGTCCTCAGTCCTCAGTTCTCCCACCAGTATACTTAGAAAAACAATTTAAAATGCGTAACTTATAGTAAAATAACTCCTCACCTTTCCCTAAGAACTGAAGTTGGGGGGGGGGGGGGGGGGACGTTTTCGACCCAGTCTCGATGTTGCCTCCGGCGAGGCGTACCGCTCTTCGGACTCGCAGGCGTGGAGACAAATGACTACCTCGCAGCGGGAGAAACAGGCGGCGTGAACGGAGCGAACAAATGCGAAGGTGTATCACTCTATTATTCTCCGAGGCACGTGCAAACCTCCGTGGAAGCGAGAGCGAGCTTCTTTTGGAAAGGGGTTCTTAAGCCCCTAGCGGCGGGTGAACGTCCTAACCTTGAAGGTAAAAGGAAAAGAAAATTGATACGGGGCAAGCCAGTGTTGGTTGGGGGCATAAATAAGATTTTACCGCCAGATCCTAGAAAGATGTAATTCATGTCCTGAATATGATATTTTAATACATAATAACAATCACAATAATAATAATAATAATAATCCTGAGGAAACTGGTTGTCCTGGACCGGCTAACAAATGAAGCCGATGCTAACATCGACAATCGTGAAGAAATAATAATAATAAATAATTTCTGATAAAAAATGAGCTTCACTGTCAAATATACTCATTAAAGATACAACAACAGTAGAAATAATAATACTCATTGTAAAAATAAATAATAGACACCACAGATAATTATGGAATAAATACCATATACGACACATAATGTTATTACATGTATTGAACTGAATTTTGTGCGTAAAAATGGCTCGGATCATAAAACCTGCTCTACCTCCATTCCTCCTAAATCTAAATGCATAAACTAATTACAAAAATTAAATAAATAATATCACAGTGAAATATAAGAAAACAAGAAAAACGTTATAGTGCGTTTGAAAGTGGAAGAAAATCTAATGAGAAGAAAGAAAAGTAATACAAAATTGTTTAGATACATGAATTTAAATACTAGAGTACGACAATGACAGGTTCGTTTATTGTTTAATCTAAAATAAAATATCTAGATTGATTTTTCTCAGTTTTTTAAATGTATCAAACACCTTTTTTGAGTTAATCAGAGAAGCGCAAATTACTGGGTATTGTAATTTTGGGTGATATACTTGTGAAAATTTAATATTGGGCATGTATGGTATAGTATATTCAATTCAATGGGGTGATTTATTTATAAAAGTATTAATTATATACAATATGTGGCAAGACTTTAGTCTGTACACCTTTCAAATGCCCTTTAAGTAGAACCGTGGGCTGTACATATAATGGCCTGGAATTCGCTCTCAATAAATGAATAGTTGCAATTCTATTAACTTTGGCAACCATTACTTTTTAACTTCTAATGATTGTAAGGATATTATTTGTGATTTGTTATTGTAGTACAATATTATAATTATATTACAACTATCGATTCATTGAGAATACTAGAACACTTGGTAACTACGAGAAACCAACGGTAAAAACACGCATATACACAATAGATTGATATAAACATAATTACAAAATATACTTAAAGAAGAAAAATGTATTTCAAAAGTAATATATACGGGATAATATGTTTTATATTCACGAATGTTTGGGATTGCGAACAGGAAAAATACTCGAGGACCTCTGACAGAAAAGGAAACACAAACTGAACGTGGTGGAGTGTTGAAGCGATGGAAGCGGGGAAACGTTTTCGGAAGGGGTTGGCAACAGGGGAAGAGAGCCACGTGCTGCGACTGCGGAGCACCCGAGATGGACGGCAGGTGCTTCCCCGCTGTCGCCAATAGACGCGACACCTCCGAAACAAATGCGACCCACGCGCGTGCGGCGACACCGTAACCACTCTCTTCGTCATCTTCACTCACTCGGTTCGGGCACTCTACGACCGTAGCGACGAATGATTTGGGTACTTATCAGTAGAATGGTGCACAGTGCCAAATTTGTGAACACGAAATTTTTAATAAGAGACTATCTATATTACACATTTTTATTTCTTTATTCCTCAAACTTTAAAGATACTGTTCAGACATTTTTGATAAGTTCTCATTAAACAAGTGAGTCGAATCTTTTAAGGCAATGTATTGAATCATTTACTAAGTGAATCATCTCTGTAGAACAATCTCTTTGGTCAATTGAAGTGATTCATCTTGATTGTTGATAAGCTAGGAAAATTTATAATTTACTGAGTTAATTACAAGTTCCTTCGCCGACTACATTGGAGTGTTATTGCTGTATCACGCGAGAGTTGGGCGAAGCCAAACCTTCCTCGTCTCGTCACGAGACGTCACTCCTGATCGAGTTAGCAGAATGTCACATCGATTCATCGAATCAAATTGGCAACAGTGCACTAGTTTAAAACTATATAAACCACATGGCCTCTTCTCTTCTCTACTTTTACGCTACTTCTACACGAGATGCTGTGCTAATACACGACTACTATGATTACTACCACTAATGAGAGGATAAACTTCTGATCTCGCCTCTTATCGCAGTTCAAACTCTTTACTGTCGGCGCCAAACCGACATATATTTTCTCTTGTTTAACCCTTCACAATAGGGATTATTACGTTCGAACACATCGCATCGCTACTTTTATTCTCGTCGCCAAGCCGACATTTTCTCGCAAGATCGAGCTTTAAAATTGCACCTCAGAAGATACGTGCAACCAGAGATTTACTACTCATCAACTTTTTCTTTGTCAACACGTCAACCATCCGGATCAACTCTACAACAGCTTCAACCAACTGGTTTCCAGGATCTTCTCTCCATATCATCATGTCATCTCTAGGAAATCAGTATTGTATTATTATTTCTCATCATATCATAGCATGTCATTAAATCATTTTAACCTTGTTAACAATTAACTTTCATCTCACTCCCTCACCCATCATCACTTTGCATTTTGTTCTTGTGCAGGTAAAGAAAGATTGAACTTGTCTGTACAGATACGAACAAATGGTAACTGTTTGTCGTACGAAAGGAAAGTTTCATGATATCAATAAAAGTAAAGCGGAAAAGAAAACAAAAAAGACATAATATATAAATGTGCTAAGTCCAATCTCATTTTCATAGTGACATTTGCTGCTTATTCTGTACAGAGCTTCCTGTACTGCTATGCTCTTTCTCGGGAAAGTAAGGAATCACAGGCTGTAGATCTTCCTTCTTTTCGGTCGTAATTGACGTAACTAATGAAACATTGACGGTAATGTGGCCTCGAGCGATTTCGAGCAGACGTGACGACGCCCTATGCGTATGAGTGAATGGGCACTGGCGTTTAATAAAGTTATCATCGTACAATAGGTTATATTATATACGAGTACTATTAACACATAGTCGTATAATAACTTAAACAATAAATGAAAATAGTTTTTATAATAAATAAAAATAATAATATTGGAACATATTTAATTTAGTATTTCCACTTTACTGCCAAACAAACCGTTAAACATAACACAGAACAAAATTAATAAATGTATCAAGCAGAACAGTACAGGAGGATTATGTAATATAAATATTCAAAGCAATGACACTTCAACCAAGTTAAGAAAAAGTCATCGCCATGAAAACCATTTATCCATAGCCGACTAGCATTTCCAAGCCATGCTGTACAACTTAGCAAAACTAGGAACACCGACGGCTGTACAAGCGTCGCCTAGACGAATGAATTCTAAGTAACTCCGGACCGCTGCCGTGTAATTAAATACATACAGCACGGCTTGGAAATGTTAGTTGACTACGATTTATCACATCTCACATTTCAACCAACGTTGTGAAACTGTTATGTTAGCATACAAATTACTAACCTTAATGTCGACGCTAAAACACAGATTTGCTTCAGATACAGACCGAAAGCTGGGGAAAATAAAATTACGAACGTAATCATGATACATTTGAGCTTATTATTTTATTTTTTATATCAAAACAAGAAACGGAAGTTGAACGAATATTATTCACTGTTGCCAACTTCGTCGCATGAATAAATAATAATAGTATCCAAGAATTAACCAAAGAATAATTATAACATTGCTCCTGAAAAAAAATTATTTTATTTAAGAAAGTACTAAATAATTCTAAGGATTATAAATATTATTTCTGTTACAAACGATGTATTCAAATATATTCTTAAGATTTATAACATTTTGTACGATATCCGAGAAATTAGAGGAGTTAAAAACGGCAAAAATACCCGCTTTTCAGTACTTTTATTGGTGAAGTGTCTGCCTTGACGTCATCAGCTTGGAGCTGCCACGAATGTGAGACCACCTTACCATTCTATGCACCTTGCACTCAGGCAACCTAAGAATGAATGGAAACCAAAGAATTTACACATCTGAGTTATACGCTTTGCATAATGAGAGTTCTGTATCAAGTACTTTTCCTTGGACCGGTTATTTTGATTATATAATCGAATAGAATTATAGAAACTAAACTTTAAGATTACGTATAGCGTCTGCGTGTATTATAAATAAATTTAGATTCGTCCAAAATAAATATACTAATTGCATACTAATGTTTTCAAAGTTAGTTCGTGAAATTGACATTTTGTAAAGGATATAGTCAGCTTAATTTGGTGGAATTTAAATTTATTTATTATTTAGTAATATGTTTCATTCGTGAATCGATTTTGAAAATTAACGAAAGGGCAGAAGTCATATTAAAACGTTCGGAAATAAATAATATAACATGTTTTGTATAATAATTTAAGAACCCCGGTCAACGCCGGGAAAATTCGCCAGTAGGATACGTGTAAAGATGTGGAACATATTTTATACGACACACGTGTGACTTGAAGCGAACCGTATTAGGAATTTTTCGGGTTTTTGAAGAGAGAGTTTTCTCAACGTGAAGATCGAGTGAACAAGAATTATTTTAAAAACGGTAACATGCAAACTCGAAAACTAACATCAATTTATCAGTTCTATCATTATTGTAAATTCCATTCCAATGGAGATATCAATAATGCATTGTAACAAATGTCAAAGAATGAGAATTATTTGGAACACGTGAGTTTTTATAAACACTCATTGCCTAATATCTTGGAATATAGAACATTATGTATTATGTAAATTAATGGCGAAGAAAAATAAGTTTAAATGTAATTGAGAATTTTGGTCCCGAATGTTCCTTGTCTTCAATTTTTTTTCGTGAGAGGTAGAATTCCTTTGATCATTTATTAATGTAAACTTTATCCATGTATGAATTACTCGAGCAATCTTGATGAAATTTGATAGCATGAATCCGAGACGTAGTTTATTTCATTTAAACGTAGGCTTCCGCGGCCAGAGTCAGTATGAACTTGTTTGTCCGGGACAAACCGCTTCTTAGTAGATGAAACTACCAACGTTTCGGCCATCATTATGTGGCCTTCTCCAGGGCAATGTCAGAGTCGTACAGACCTAAGTCGCTGTCGTGCTCTACCTGTCACAGCCATGGCCGAAACGTTGGTAGTTACATCCACTAAGACGCGGTTTGTCCCGGACAAACAAGTTCATGATTTATTTGATGGTCAAAATCGCATATTTACAGTGGTTAAGAACAACAACGTTTCGAGGTCAAGATTCTAACCTCCTCTTCAGGTTCATGCCATTCCATTCGGTTGCACTACTTCACATATCTATATTATCACTAACTAGACGGCACACACATAGGAGGCATTTTAAGTAACTTATAATGTGATGTAGCTGTGCGAGACCTTGAACAAACATGCTAGGAAGGTTTTGACTATCTTGTCTACTTGATATGTTGACGACTCCTTGATAGTGACAAATAATAATGAAATTAATGACCTACTTCACAAGTTTAATAACTTTAATAATAGCATCAAGTTCACACTAGAAATAGAAAATAACAAAACTATTAATCTCTCGAATTTAAAAGTTATAAATGAATCAGGCCTTGTAATCATCGATTGGCTTCAAGAGTCAAGTAGTCAATAGACTGCTGAATTACAAATATGATAACCCTTTTCTTCAGAAAAAGGTTGTTGTCACTGAATTAATAAATATAATATTATGTATCTCTCATTATAAATTTAGGGAAAAGAATATTAAAGAAATTGAGAATATCTTGATAAAGAACGACTACTTCCTTAAATTTATTAGAAAACAAATTAAAAAATTCCTGTTACAAAGATATTAAAAGCAAGGATAGTACGTCTTTAACTACCAATTTTTTTATTTTTTTTTATATTGCCCTACATACCCAAAATAAATTCAGAGTTATATAGATTGTGTAAACAATATAATATGAAACTAATAAATCAAATTTGGGACAAACATGCATATACTAAGAACAATAAAAACCAATCAGGAATGATTGGTATGTTGGTATAGTATACAAAATTACGTGTAAAAACTGTACTAATGTATACATATGTCAGTCAAAATGAAAATTATCTACTAGAATTAAAGAACATATCAGAATGGTAACAGCACAGACTCTAGAAAGAGTGGGATAGTTAAACATAGTATAAGTAATAACCATAAGATGGATTTCGAGAGAGCGAAGGTTTTAGATAAATAAGAAAATTCAATTTAATTCGGCATTTTATTTACAATGTTTACATTTTAAATTGCATCTGACGAGGCTTTAGCCCCTTTGCCTTATTAATCCCTTTAATACCGTGGGCTGTGCGTTACATGCCCTGGTATTCACTCTCAATGAATTGTTCAGTTGCGTCTACATTTTTCAAAGAAAGATAGATTTTTATTTCCTGCTGCCGTAGTATTAAATTTAGTTATGCATGGATAGTAGATTAATTATCATTATATTATAAACTTTTGAGGTACTGTAATAGTTTTTTACATCTGAAATAGGTGCAACTGACTAATTCATTGAGCACCTTTGGGAACCACGGAAAACCAAAGGTCAGGACACAAAGACTATACATGGAAAACATTTTTACAAGAGACAATATTTACAAAAGACAAGAGTCTATAAGAATTATTACAAAATTAGTATTTACAAAAAAGAGTATCAGAAAAAGTATTAACAAAATAGTCTTTCTTCACCCGTACGTAGAAAGAAGTTTAGTTACCTGCAACATAGAAAGAAAAAAAACCGTCAGTATCACGTTGCATTTTGCCCAAAACCCCTTTATAATCTCCTTCATTTTCTCCCTTTCTTTCCTTACGTAGCTTAGAAACTGCCCCAACGATTCCACTACAGATCATTCTGTCGTCACGCATTATATTAATTGCCAAGTTTGTTTCTGTTTTCGCTTATAAAGCCCCCGATTTGCAAAAATTGTCGATATTTTTCTGTTTGTGTACAATGTAAAAGGATGTGAATCCAGTCTTCTTCCTGCTCAACACATATTGGACAAATCGAATCTAGATTATTCCTTAATTTTCGTAATTTCAATCCCCCTAGTCGAAACCACCTGTAATCTGATCGCGTCCTCGATTTCAAGGAGTTGATGAATGCTTTGCGTCCCCAGTGACCTGCTACAACTGTTTGAACTATGAATGACCTTTTTTCTAACCTGCTCATTTCTATTTCTAGTTTGTACGCTTCATATAATTTATTTTGAATTACATTGCTATCACTACTCTCAGGTGTGGTCTATCATACGTATTCCAGCCCCAAATTACAGATAATTTCCCTAATTTGCGTACTCCATTTACCATTTCCATTATTATGATACGATTCCTTAACAATAGCATTTTTTGTCCCCGCCCTAATTGATAGCCAGTATTTTATTGCTCTGAATTTCAGTGTAAGTTCAACCGGTAACTGGTAAAATTTCCAGAGAATACCACTGTTAGCAGTGCCTTTTGCAATTTTTGAGATATGTATTTTGAAGAGAATTGAATATGGTATTTTCTCCTGCTCCCCGTACTTCTGCCCCGTACGCTATTCTGAGTACCAAGAATGAATTGAACATTTTATCTGCAAGATTTGGCGCTATTTCCGGTACCGTTGCTTTACTTTGCATGATACTACTTAATATGTACAAACTTTTGCGTTTTTCTTTTTCTTTGCATCTGGTCCACGATACATTCTTTGTTACAGTTACACCTAAATATGTGTATTATTTTACATTTTCCAGCGTTTCTCCAAAAAAATACCACTTTTTATTTAATCCGATTATCAGCCATTTTTGAAAATCATAGTTTTTGTCTTCTTAATGTTTAGTTTAAGCTGCATTTCGGAACATAATATTTCAAGAGTGTTTAGACTATTTTGTAATCCTATTTGAGTTTTTGAAAGGATAACTAGATCGTGAGCAAACAATAATACAATAATCCTGGTATTGGTCTGTAGTTTTCTCCTATTGTAGGAGCATCCGAATTAATATTACGTAGCTTATCACTGAGTCCATATATGAATAATATGAAAAGAAATGGAGAAAGCACACAACCCTTGATTTACTGAGAAAATATTTGTAACGGTACCATCATAAATACGGACACATGCACTGTCATTACTATATATGGATTTTAACATAGTAATAAATTTAGCCGGTACGCCTCTTAATGTTGTCCAAAGTATATTCCTATTTACCGTGTCAAAAGCTTTTTCGAAATCAACATAAGCACAATATAGCTTTCCTCTTTAAACGGCTGTTGCCCGTTCCGCAAGAGAGGTAAGAATAAAAATATTGTTTATTGTGCTATTATTTGTTCTACCTGCTTATAAAATGGACCGTTTTACTTCATTCTCAACCCATCTTTCCAGCCTACTACACTGTATTTTACAAAAACTTTTACTACAACACTGATGAGTGAAATTCCTCTATAGTTAGTGGTGTCATACGCATTGCCTTTTTGGTTTTTGTGTATTGGAAAAATAATTGACATGTTCCAGATTACAGTGAATACGCCCATTGTGTACATGTAGTTAAAGATACCACAAAGTAGCAGAGCAATTTTGTTGGTTAATACTTTAAAAACTTCGGTGGGGAGACCTTACTGTTTTTTCGTTCCTGTATTGCGAACTTCATCTATCTCTATATTCTTATCTAATTCAGCTACTTGAAGTTCCATTTCAATTGTTGTAGTAACTGCTATATTTTGAGTATATACGACCTCACAGAAGTGGGTTTCCCAACCTAACTCGTCTATATTATTAATAATGTACGATTTGCGAGTTAATTTCCGTATAGTTGTTCAGATATCGCTAGCATTGTTTGTATTAATTATATTTTGTATTCTAATTGCTTCCGCCACTTGCCATGCTAATTTGGTCTCAAATATGGTCTTTTTATACTGTTTCCGTAACTTGATGTATTTTTGACGCAAAACTTTCCCCCCCCCCATGCCAAACAAAAATATTTAGTGCCTTGTCAGCTTCAGTTTTAGCTCTTTCTCAATTAGCGTTGTACCAACCTGTCTCCCTCTGTCTAATCCTGCTTGTTTCCAATTCTCTCATATTTCTACCTGCTTTATAAAGACCGTTCTGTAGTACTTCAGCTGCTGCATTATAATTTCCCATGGCTAGGTGTGAGCGAATAACTGAGTAGAAACCTTCGAAGCTCCTGTAAAAATTCTTGATGAGTTCATCTTTCTTACTTTCAGTCCATTTAAAACGCATAGGTTTGATATAATGTGTGTGATATAATACGAAACTTCTTTTTCCGAGATACTTCATTTTAATCTAATGCATATTGGCATATGATATGATGTGATTCTACCCTACGTTCAGTCCAGAAATCGTCTAGGCAGTGCAATGTTTTCTCGCACAATGAGGCATAATCGATCACACTACTTCCATTTGTACTAAGATATGTGAAGTTACCCGTAAGGTGTTGCCCATGATTTCTGTTAAGGATTTCTAAACGATGCGTACACCATAAATTTAAGAGATTCTTCCCAACTGTGTTAAATTCTTTATCCTTACTTTGTCTACCTTTTACATTTGCATTAATGTCATCATCATAATAATCAATTATTTGAGGGACAGATGTTTCTTCTCCGATTCTTGAATTGAAATTCCCTAATATTAACAGTCCTGCAAACGGATGCCTAGTTTTAAGTTGGTCCAGTATATTTTCTAAATCATCGTAAAATGTATTGTCGTAGTACGTCGTTCCTTGTGGATGTCTATACAATATTACAATTATTAATTCTAAATTTCTACAATCTAATTTCAAACAAACTGCATTTTGTAAAATTACTGTAATTTTGCGAAACCTAAAATTACCTTCTATTTTACAAAGTAGTACAATACCACCAGGGTGTCGACCTCTTGAACCTTTCCTCATCAAAACTTTACGAAAAGCTTTGTATCCGTTCATTGACACGTCGTCTCCTACTTTGTTCCACGTTTCAGCGACACCAATCACCGAGAATTTTTCCAGGAAACTGCGAAAGCTTTCTCGAGACAGTTTCTTAGCGAACCCTTCCACATTCCAAAAGCAAATGTTTATTACCCCACGCCTTTCTTCCTCGCGGTTTGAAGACTCACCCTTCTTCGACTGTCCTCCCCTCCCGACGGCACCTGCCACCCGTTGCCCGGGTCAAAGGTCTCGAGGGCTGGCGTGGCGGAAGGTGCGGGTGACGAGATGCGTGCGCCGCTGTCGCGACCGTTCCTTGCGCCCTTTCAGGCGGCGCCGTTGCGGTGTCCAGGGGGTGTGGTGCACCGAAAGGGGGTGGCGCAGCGCTCGGCGGGAGGGGTAGGCTCACTCGCCTCCTGCAGCTCGGACAGCGTGTAGTGTCGACCGTCCACGACCAGCTTGTCGAACCTCAAAGAAGCCCATGTCCTTTTTTTACTCGCATCCTGCGAACAATGTGTCAGTAATTTACGAGTGTGTCTCACGGGCGCGGAGAAGTCCTTCGCAACTCATATCGATGCATCTCGCAAATTATGCGCTGCTCCGTGTAGGAGCTCATCCCTTTCCTTGAATGAGGTCAATTTCACCACTATTGACCTCTTTCCTGTTCTTCGTACTATATACTATAAGAAAATTACTATAGAAGGCTTTTATCTGAATCAATGTATATCAAAATCGATAACCAAATTGAAAATAACATATTTACGAGTACAGTTTAATTGATAGCTCATTATTCTTATTTAAGCACACCTAATAAGTTGTTCCGAGGCTGGCAACACGCCTTCAGTACCTTACTCATAACAAAGAATAGTTTACACTCTGACGTCAGAATGTAAAGACGTGCTGCATGGTAGTAACGATGCCGATTCATATATACGGCAGATTTAGAATTTTTATATAAACCTGCCCAATTATCAGAGTTTTTTTTTTTTAATTTGACGTATGAATTTCACAACATTTTATTACTGGCACTTGGTAAGTTTGATATTTGCTTATTATTAATTTCTATTTTAACTTAAAAATTTGTACTATTAGGATATAGTTGGTGTTCGTATTTTAGCTTATATGTTATAGGTATGTAAAATAGTGCAACCGAATGGAATGAACCTGAAGGCTAGAGTCTTGGCCTCAAAACGTTGTTTTCCTCAACCACTGTGAATATGTGGAATGTTTCTTGGAAACATTTACTTCTTTCATTAGTAAAACATTGATGGCATTGGAGAGAATTTTCGGTGTAATTAAGTTTTTCCTAAACACACAGCTACAGAATACGTGGTCGGGTTTTAGAAGTATTATTATTTGTAATAAACTGATGATTAATGCTACGAAAGTCTTGTGGGGTGGGTGTCAAAACTACGCAAGTTTATCTCCTAGGCTTTCTGCATCTTCGTAACTTATTACGAGCTGATTGTATCTGCTTTCGCAGCAATTGCCAATGTCTACGCGCTGATAAGTCGCCTTTGTTCGTGTGTGAAGCTTAGGGGTAAAGTTGACACAGAGTAAAATTTTATTGATTTTTGGTTTTGATATTATAAACATGCTAATTAAAATAAAAATAGCTCAAAAACCAGCGAATGTATTAAGTTTTATGATTAGTAAATTTCATTGTTTGAACCTCAACCACGAAATGCCTCTTCATTGCATCATACACATCAGTCCACTCTGTCTTCTTGATTAGTAATGAATTTAACACAAAACGGCGTGATATGATAAAACATATATCCCAGATGAGAGAATTATCCAAATAGTTTTAATTATCTTTCCACGTTCCGCGGAAAAACGTTTCTCTTGGGGTGACTCCACCCGACCGTGTCACTGATCGGTTCCCGACCACAGCAGGGTTAAAAGGCAAAAATTACACGTGAAAGTGTTGAATACAAAAAAAGGGTAAATATTATCAGTTGATATAATTTACTGGATTTTTTTCTGAGAATAAATGATATTTCCCTTATTTTTACTGTCTTAACTCACTCCCTTGGGAAACGCATTTTATCCCTCTGGTGTTCGCGTGGTTTTTCCTTCCCTTTTTGTAAGCGTCGTCCAAAAATATTCGTACATTATCGTCTTATCCTTATCATTCAACATAAGCATCATCAAAATAAACGTTCTACAAAGATCCAATTCATTTGCAGTCCATGCAAATGGCCACTCAAAGCATGTTCTTCCTCTTGAACCGCCCCCCCCACCACCACCACCACCACCACCACCACCACCACCCAAGTCCATCGCTGTCGTCACAGCGTTGTTGGCTGACTTCCATAGTGATAATGTATGAGGGAAGCTTTTACATGTGGTATTTTCCTTTGTTCCTTTCATGGAAGGGAGCTCTCAGCCTATTAAAAGTGAATGTTCAGGGCGCTCGTAACGTCTAGCTGAGGAGTTCGCGCTTCTGTTAGAGTGTAAATCCTTCGACCGCAGAAGTGTGGAGCTGGAGCGAATCTCGTAACAAACTGGGAGTGAGCCGTACAGGGACTGCGTGTTTTGTTACATTCTGCAGATTATATATATATATATATTCCTTCGGGTAGAGGCGGATTTCTTATACAGGTTCTCTAGGCTTTGTCTAGGGGCGTGTTTATTGTAACAATAAATCGTGAATTTAGTGTTTTTTCAACTCTTATGATTTTTAAACACTAATCTCAGAATAATCTATAGTTCGATAATAACTTCTACATGTAAATTTACAAACATATTTGCGTTAAATTACAAACATATTGACATTATATATGTATTATTACTCGCAGCTAACTTTTTATCTTATCTAGGAACTTATGCAAAAAAAATTTGAATCCGCCTGTGCCTTAGGGCCCTTGATCGGAATTGATGGGATGGTCCCTTGCTTGCTTCCGGAGATTAAATTAGTTTATTGTCCTCCACGTGTTCATACGCAGTTTGTACTGTTTTTTGACAATTTTATTATTACTTATTATAACATTGGACATTTTTTATTTTTAATAAAATAACACAAGACAATATGATTTTGCGGTTTACAAATTTTAAGTGTTCTGTTATATTTTGTGCATGCTGATTTTAAGGATGGTATATGTATTTCTCTATCACGTAAGGATTTTTGACAACGTTAAAACAAAATTTGAAAACTTGTCAAATTCGAGTTCTTAGCTAATGGTATTGGCAAGTTTATTTTTTAGAAACTGATTCAAAAATGATTAATCGAAACGAGTACTGTTGAAATATGAACCACCGCACGTCTTTCCAATAACAATATGTCACGCAAAGATACATAATTTTTAAACGTTTTGTTTAAGTTCATATATAAAGGAAGTTTATATGTAGTGTTTATTCATTGGTTTCCGGTGTGAAATACCTACAGTTTATCATTCTTCGTTCATTATATTGCTGCATAACGTCTTTAAGAATATGTCTCAAGAATCCTGATGNGTTTATATGTAGTGTTTATTCATTGGTTTCCGGTGTGAAATACCTATAGTTTATCATTCTTCGTTCATTATATTGCTGCATAACGTCTTTAAGAATATGTCTCAAGAATCCTGATGTTTTGTTTTATATGTGGCAGTTTTATTTGTTCCAATGTGCGTCGCAAGATTTTGTAATGAGCAGCATGGGAGATTTCACCAAGATGAAAAACGAAAAGAAGATCTATGGAAAGTTGTTATTGAGAACACTGGGATTGGACTACGATGGTAGATTCCTGCTGGTGTTTAAAGAGAGATTCTTTAAATGTTTTACGGAAGAAGAATGCCAGGAGACTTTAATGTGGAGGACACCAAATGTCGCCGTAATATTTTTGATAATGACTAATTCATTCTTTGGTTTTAAATATTTTTGAATTTGTATTTTTTATACGTTATATGCCTTTTTACATCGGATTTTATCATTATTCAAAGAATATTATATTACAAATAGTTTCATTAAAAAAAGCAGACATTGGACTATATTATAAATTTTCTTTTGTGATTACAAAATAATCTGACGTGACAGAGTAAAATAAATATCATTTTTAAATCACCACAGCAATATTATCCTAAATCACCTAATTGAATCGAAGTTAAATTTTGTATGCACGCATAATTAGACAATGCAGGACTAAGATTCCTGAACCTTGTCATGGGCGCGTTTGACACCCCAGGAGCATGCCCCCGTCTGATGGACGGGATCGGAATTAATGCAACAACAAATATCACGCTGTTTAATTATAATGCTCCGTCAATTGACGAGTTACTTGTATTTTTTTTAAATCCTAACCTTTTTAAGAATATAATGTATTAGGAAACTGTTGTCTGTCCTTTCCTATCATATTTATGTTAAGACTTGGGAGGGTTTNTAAGAATATAATGTATTAGGAAACTGTTGTCTGTCCTTTCCTATCATATTTATGTTAAGACTTGGGAGGGTTTTTAGTGGGTATGGTTGAGTTACTCGGTGAGTCCCACACACGGGGATGAGTCACGTTGACTCCTTATGGGGCGTAACTGCATTTTCTCGACTGGCAAGGGCTCTAATCACCTAGACGTTGGTGAAGCTTAAGTCCTAATTAATAATAATAAATCCTAACTTCGGTATAGTTTACTTGGAAAGGAATTAAGCTGAGAATGTACAGCGGGAAGCATACAGGTTAACTATTAAATATATAAATAACGTGGAAATAAAAGTAAATTCACCATAATGGAATTCGTCTTAGGTAAGATCAATTGCTCTCCCTGAAGGAGAGTGTATAACCCGGTCATTAACTCCGAATCCCTGAGGATACGGGAGAAACTCCTGGTCTTTGGAAGAGGGTCAGTCACCTCCTAGAAGCTGGAGTAGATTAAAGCGAACGACAGGGTTAAGGTAATGGGGTGAAGGGACGAGGGAGCGCCATGGGCACCCGTTGTGACTGCAGAGACCGTCCATCAAGGGATAATAGCCTGGCTTCCGAAGTAGCTTCATTTACATGGCGATTGTTGCCGTCCGCCGAGCCCTCACTGCGCTGTACTGCCATCCTCGTCCCAACCGGTCGCCACATCCTCGCCTACGACATTTCTTCACTGTTTTCACTTATGTTTTTATCACGGCCTTCTCACGTGGCACCCATTTCAGTTCGGAGGTGTCAGTTCTCATGGTTTGCTGCCCCTCTCTGACCGCTTGCAGGTCTTCCGTCCTCTATCACAGTATACAGGTTGTCTCAGAATTCCACGTAAAGACTTGGAGGGATGATACAGCAGCATGGGGATGAACGCGTGTCCGGGAATGTCTTCCGGAGGAGGATTAATGACACTAGAACAGAGCAAAAGGTTACAAAACAAAAAAATGGGTAAAGTGTTGTTGTTAGGAGAATTGAGGAAGTGATATTGGTGTTCAAAGTTCAACAACATCAAATTACTGTAGATGAACGAATTTTTGTCCGTTTGCGGCAATACGTGCCTCGCACCGGTGTCGCGAGTATTCGCTAGACTCAAAGTAAAACATACTTTTTTTTCCCATTGTAGAATTTGTAAATGGGAAATGTAGGGCGCTATTGAAGTTAATCTACGTGGAGCGATAGGAGATGCGATGACCGTTGTTAGTAGGTGGACTCGCTAGCTTTGGTTTACCAACAACTTGGCCGACGTGGAGATGTTAGTAGTTAGTAATAGTAAGAGTTGGTGATACTATGAGTAGAAGAAGGTTCGCTTTCCAGTAGTCACAACTATATGAACTGGGACATTACTGTGAAAGGCTGCAATTTTTTCTGATTTTTTTCTATCACTCGGAGAGACTTGGTGAGAAGCAAGTGTTCTTACCCGTTAGCCACAGGAGGGGCCGATCACACTGGCCCATACATACAACATCGTTATGAGAACTGCATTGCTGTTACTGGAAAGAACTTTGAACATTTGTAATAATTTGTTATTAAACTTTACCTAATCCGCTAATGAAGCGCTCAACACACCATTTTTTCCTGTATTTTTATTCTTTCTTGGTGTCACTTTATCTTCCTTGGGAGTCATTTCCGGAAAAAATTGTACCTGTAAGAATTTTTATTTCTAGTTATATATTATATCATCTGTTCTAAAATTTTACGTGGAGTTCTGGGACACGCTGTATATCTCCCACATACAACCGTTTCTCATCCCTCAGGGTCTCAGGGTTTTCTGCTCCGCGAGACTTCGTCTCAGTGGTTCCGGTGCTTTGTACTCTACGAGCCCACACGCGCCCAGAGTGTAGTTTTGCTCGTAAAAGTCGCGTTCTCTTTGCAGGCAAGCGGAGGTTGCACGTAAAGCAAAGATCTCTCCTATCCTTCCCTCTCATTCTCTATGTCTCTCTCCCTCCACATCTCTTTTCCTTTCCTCTATAGACCATCACTTCTTAGCAATTCTCTTCCATTTCTGCGACACACTACTCAACAATTGCATCATTTATTTTTATAACTTTTGCTGAAATTTTTGAATCCGCCTCTGCCTTAGGGCCCTTGATCGGAATCGGTGGGATGGTCCCTTTGATTGCTTCCGGAGAGTAAATTAGTTTATTGTCCTCCACGTGGTCATACGCAGATTGTACTGTTTTTTGACAATAAATTTCTCCTTCTTATTATTATTATTATTATTATTATTATTATTATTATATGATGACAACTTATTTCCAAAACTCAAGTTCTGGTGGACAATTCTATAGTATTCTAATAGTAAATGCATAAACGCTGAAGGATGGTGATAACTGCATCAAACAAGTCAATCGATCCTCCCCAAAGGTGCCCAAGGGGTTTGCGGAGGGTAAAGCTCCACCATTGCTAGTCCTCGGATCTAGGAGGAGGAGGAGGAGAGAGGGCCAACATCTCGCTCCGACCAGTTTGACCATACTCATTTTACAGTAGACCTGGAAGTCGTTTTGGATGAGGTGTGATGAAAGATGCAAAGATAATTATATAGATGTGACAAATTTCCTAAATTACCATATACGCCAGATATAATTTTTATTCGGATTTATTTTGTAGCGATTACTTTGTTTTCGGCTTAAATATTAATAATTTACAACTTCTTGCGGGATAAGGTGGGTTGCAGAATTTGTGGCTAAAATATTTATTTAAAATTGCAAGGAATAATTTGTTTTAATTCATGTTTGTGAATCCATGTTACAATTCGTCTTCTATTCCCTATTTCCCCTTTAATGGTTTGGTCAACATTGACGAAAAGCACTGAAGATGTCTGAGAAATACAATGTATATCGAGGGGATATGTATGGAAATAANATTTTAAAAGAATTACATTTTACTCTAAAGTAATCTTCAAAAAAGACAATACCCAACCCAAATAATTAGTATCGTTAAACTTGAAAAAGATAATCGAAATGTAAAATAAAAAATTAACCTAATTTTTTTCCGAGGCAATCTTAGCCCGCCACGCGCTGACGCGTGGTATTCCAAAAGTTGTCACTGCTCGTAGATCCCGAAGTAATTTCTTTCGAGAATTTTAGTCTTCACAATTGGTTATTCGAAAATAAAAGAGTTCCACATTTAATTGAAGAAAGTGTTGGAAATATATATTTTTTAGATTCAAAGGAATACCTCCACTGAGATGCGAAGTTGTACTAGAAGTTCCAGTAATCGTCGATGTGTCAATGTGGATTTTCATCCCAACAGGTTATCCTGATCTACCCATATGTGGACACTGCAGATCTATGTTGATTCTCCTAATGACGTCATCGATCGAAGTAAATTCTCCGGGGAAAGCACTGTCGGACTGTTTACCTACTGGGGCAAAGGATAGGTATCATTTCTCAATTACTTCAGGTATAACGACTATATCTCAGGAAGATCATAGCTATGTTTTATTTATAAAAGATAACTTTTTGTAAATACCCTTTTTTCCTTTCACATATCACCATTTCCCAAAAATGTGATATCATGACAAAGGTTTTTCTTCTTCTTTCAATGTGATAATTTGAGTTGTGGTGAATTTCTTCCTGGTATCACTATTCAGTGCTCATTGTAGAATGTTGATAATTCTGTTTCCCGTGTATAGCTACTCACGTCGCCCAGCTAATAATAATAATATAATTCAATAGAGAAGGTGGTACGAAATGGCTTTTACTAAATTTTACTGAATTACGTTGACATTTATTTCGACAAGATTTTCTGCTAATAAATTAACATAAGAAAGAAACCTTTCACGAAGACGAATCCCATTTCATCTTTTCAAGGATTTGTGATTTCTTTTATGGAATTGTCTGATGCTTTCTGCTGTCTTTTGGGTACGTGATAAGGCAGATTTCTACAGTAAAATCAGATGATTCACATTTCAAGATAATTTTTTGTTGCATATTTTGAAAACATACAGTTGTCTTCAAAATTTAGCCTTTCTAATGTTTCGGTTTTGTTACAGATCTAAAAAATATGAGGTTAAGGTACTTCATAGCAGCTACGAGAAGAAGAATATATCTTGCTTCCAAACAATAACTTTGAGTCGTACTTTTTATTTCTCTGCAGAGTTAATTTTCACATTAATATTTATTTTATTAATATAAAATAAAGTATAGATAACATCAGTAACAGCGATATTTGAAACATTTAATAACATTATTAATACATTTATGTTGCCTTGTGTGTTGCGTATTACCAACGCGTGTCCCCAGTACTGACCGAGAAATTAATTTATTTTGTTATTACAATGTTGGTATCTATTTGCTCTCGAGAACTACTTCATCGGAAATTAAATGCAAAACTAATGGGAAATTGTTTCGAGAATACACGAAAGAGGCTAATGAAATGAAAATGGAGTGGAAACTATGTGTGACAGTAGCTTCAACGTAGTTTACTATTCCAGGAAACACATCTATATATAATACTAAATAGGCGGATTTATTATACAGGTTCTCTAGGCTTTGTCTAGGGGCGTGTTTATTGTAACAATAAATCGTGAATTTAGTGTTTTTTCAACTCTTATGATTTTTAAACACTATACTCAGAATAATCTATAGTTCGATAATAACTTNTACAAACATATTTGCGTTAAATTACAAACATAAACACAAATTATAATACATTATATATGTATTATAACTCGCAGCTAACTTTTTATCTTATCTAGGAACTTATGCAAAAAAAAATTGAATCTGCCTGTGCCTTAGGGCCCTTGATCGGAATTGATGGAATACGTCCCTTGCTTGCTTCCGGAGAGTAAATTAGTTTATTGTCCTCCACGTGGTCATACGCAGTTTGTACTGTTTTTTGACAATAAATTTNTAATTTAGTATAAATCAAATTTTCAAAATTGTGTTATATATTTACCAACCATTAAAAGCAGGTACTAAAACATTGAATGGATCCATGAATTAATTTTAACTCGCTGTTTTATTATTGAAAACAGTGAAATTTCTCATTCATGTTCCTTAAGAGAGAAACCATTTTGAGTACTCACAAATATAGAAAATAGAACTAGGTATAAATTGTCAAATATTTTGAAATATATTTTATCTACGAATACCGTCTACTACTCATTTATTTAATACAAAGTCATTATTTAAATTAATTTTATGAATAACTTTCAATTTAATTAGTTATTCTTCACTAAGTTATTAACTTCCCCATTATTTCAGTTTTCGACAAATTAATAAAAACAATCTTTTTCGGCAGATTTAAAATGCTTTTGAATCTTAAAAACGCAACGTTTTGCTAACTTTTATTAACGTTATTGATAAACACCTGATGATGTCACAAATCAATTGACAAAACTTAAGTTATTTTAATTTTTACTAATATCACAAAGACCACACACGAAGAAACCCGATTGAACGAAATCACGTGACGTTGTTTGTAAACATAGTCACTTAATTTTGGCCAGTGTTGTATCGAACGCTGCAATGATAATGGTTGCCGGCCAATTCCCCTGGATAATCCTCCCTTGTGCGCCCTTGTTGCCGTGTTACGCCAGTGCTTTGGCACTTGCCGTCGAGGAGCAACGCACTGCGCCTTCATTAGATGTTTCTGCCCAGCCGACGTGTACCTGCTCCACTTGGAATCTTTCACATCGGCAAGAATTGTGGATGCACTTTTGGTTACATCGTAAGCTGATGGTGTACTTACATTTTATTAGCTAGCCACACGGATATGTTGTTAGTAAATAAGCAAATAAGTATAATAATTTTTATAATTCAATGCCTTGGATGGTTCTGAGTACTTTGTTCTTTTAGATTGCCTTTCCAATATTTTTTTTTTTTTTCATGAAATGTGGTTCGTGATATACTTCATTATGTTTTTTGCCCCTTGGGTCTGGTATTCGCTGAGNCATGAAATGTGGTTCGTGATATACTTCATTATTATGTTTTTTGCCCCTTGGGTCTGGTATTCGCTGAGGAGTGAATTAATGAATATTAGAAAGAAAGTACATGAATACTATCGATATAATATAACTAATACTTAGGGATTCATGAAACAGTGAGACACTTAATATAAATTTTCCTTATGATAAGATCTTGGCCTTAAAAAATTTAATGTTCGTTTTGATTATTATTAAATCACTATGCATTTACTATTTCCTTTTTCCTTTCCTTGTTTCGGAATATTGTAACTATCAATAAATTGTGATCAATTACTTCCGCTTTATTAATGGTTCCCAGCTCCATCCAGTATTTTGCTGATCTAAAATATTTCCTGTGAACGTATTCATTTTGCTCACCCACATCTGCTTCTAAACCGCTTCCCTCGAAATACGTGTGACGAGAGCCTTGAATCATTCCTGTCGTTCAACTCCATTCACTATCTCCCCAGTGTTTTATGACAATTCGAGAAAGAAATTACCGTGAATCTTCTTCTCGGAAATATCCTTCCGCGCTTCAGCTGGTTACCACTTCATCCACAGCGATTCCTACATTGCAATACTCAATTTTCAACTGCTTATGGACATGATACCTGAACTACGTTGTCATCAGTAGCTATAGGCGAGATTCTGAGTCAGAATGGTGGATAATTTGGACTAGATTAAAATGTTGCCAGACCGGGATTTCCTGTTCACAATAAGGGGACTCTGTCCTATGCTCAATTCTTTTCGTCCCCTGAAAACCATTTCACCAGGCCAGTTGCGATAGGCCTGGGACACATACCCATGAGTCCGACAGCGGTGGTCTACTGGCAGTGTCTTCGCTATCAGATCCCGCTGAACGGTAGTACGTGGGTTCAAACCCTGCTCGACCGAGTAGCTGGGATTTCCCTCACCTCCTGTCCGTTCAGTACCAGGACTTCTTCGGCAACCCAATTCCCAATCTCTCCTTCCCAATTCCCTCCCCCAAGTTCCACGGTTAGGTGGAAGAGCTGCCTCATGACGTGAACCTCGACAAACATTAAATAAAAATAGAAAAAATAAAATAAAATGGGGGATAAAGACTGGTTGCTCTCTATACAAAGAACACTCTCGATTTCCGTATGCCTTCGTTTAGAGGAAAAAACTTCTGCTAGTTGAAATATTGTAGGTGGAAACTCCTAGGGTAACGACGCAACAATAGTTTTGCCTTTCCAAACTTTGTAACACACAGATTCATCGAAAATACCTTCCGTCGATATTTTGAGGAATTCGTTATCCATGATTTACGAAAAACGGAAATAATCTTCCGTAATTTAAAGTAGCTTAAATACTAATTGTCCCTCATACAACACCAAATATTAATTGACCACCTTCTTCTCATTATTGAGAACTCATTCTTTCTGAGATGTGAATGCATATCTCAGTTGAGGAAAACATCACCCACACACCCCTTCAGAATTATGTTCACATTAAGAAAAGCGCACCCTCTGAAAAGTGGTTGGATACTCAGAGGATAAAGTAACAAGACGCTTACAAAATTGAGTAGAAAATGGGGACAGAGCGGAACTAGATCCCGAGACTCTTCGCTTTGGTCGTAAGGAAGCAATCTGGAAGAGCCCTTTCACATGAAATAGTTAACTTAGTTGTTCTTATCCGTGGAAAATTAATGAAATATTCCAAGAGTCTCTCTCTCCGATGTTTTCTCGTTTGTAGAGAAGAACTCCATTTTCCCAACATTTAAGGTTTTGCGAACCCAACACTTTTAACATTTGAACTAGAAATACTTAAACCCACGTACATAAAGAAATTGAATCATCATCATCCGCGTGGGAAACAGAACTTAAAGAGGGACTAGCACGCAAGTGAGTTAAATCTCTGAGAAATTTAATTGTATTCTTTATTTTCGTTGTAATTGTTTTATGGCATAACGTCATGAATTATAACGATGAAAAAACATGATTTAATTTCTATCTATCAGTTAATAGTGTGGTATTAACTATTTTCAGGAACATGCTAGACTCTATCGAAACATGTATACACATGTTGGCCGAGTACAACGGTTCCGTGATTTAAGCATCACACTTCGGAAAAAGTGAAATATCTTTCGTTAAGTCCGGTAACATGTAAAAAGTACTTCGGAAAATTTACTACAAATCAATGAAAAATTTCGAGATTTAAAAGTTGGTCATTTTTTAGAAATAATTATTTTCTCCTTAAGAAGCAATGTACGAGTATTACACCATCATTTATAATTGTTATTATTTCAATAAAATGGCCGATGAGGTATGTTTTTCAAGATGAAATCACAATAAATACATGTTACTCCGTTAATTTATGCCGATTTCAGATCTGTTAGTGATTTAATTCTACCTACTTTAGTAATACATGGATATAGCAACTTAAATGCAACGCGATAACGTGACACAGTTATCTACACTACTGTGCCAGGGGCCAACTCATCAACACATAGCCTGATTGCTGTTTGTTCAATGTTGATTGCTATTTGTTGAATCATATTGAAGGTTGCTTTTGCTCTGAGCAATAACAACGAAATTGGTGTTTCAATTCTCATTGACATTAGTTGCGTTCCTTCCCTGTGTTGACTCAGTTCGAAAATAAAAAGCAAAGTTGGCACACATTTCTGTTACTCTACGTCCAAATTGCAGGTAACCGAGTTTGTGCTTCAATAGAAAATGACATGGAATACTTGCATGAAAGTTAAGCGAATATAATATTTTAGCTTCTTCTTCTTTACTGTGTTGACCAATAGGAACTAAAAACGCCTAAAATTTTACTAAAGGTATAACTTGGTAATTGTGGAGCGTTAGCAACATTATCAAAGAATGGTAAATTAAACGTCGTTTGTATGTTGCTGAAACCCTGAAAATATATATACGTCGTTTAATTTATCATCTAAAGGTAGAACAAAGAGAAATGGTTTACGATTCTCGATGCATCTCGTATATTTTGCGAACTATGAATTTCGTCAAGACTTAAATGTTTGTAACAGATTTTTTGAAACGTGTGAAGCAATGTGTAATTTAAACTAAGTGTATTTATCGACCAAAGAAAGTATCTATTGAACAAATCCATAAACTATGGTTTCGTAAGTAACTTTCTGTCCGTAAAAGTAAGAGTTAATGGTTATTAATTTATAAATTGTTGCTTGTTTTAAAGGAATTTATTTTTAATACCTCCAAATGAAAATATTCAACACTTATAATCACAGCGTCAAATAAAACTTTGTATAAAATCAGCTTCCGATTATCGGTCACGCTGAGTGAAAATAATACGCTCCTTTTAATTTCTGTTTATTACTGCTTGGAAAATATGTTATTTTAATAAATTGTTTTTTGGTGATTGCTTTTTAAATTATGTTTAAATACTCTTAGTGGTGTATTTTCCTGTATATAACTTTCATTTAGATCTTCTGACTTACTTTTATTAAGCTTAAACTCGGGTATCCATGATTTTTATAACTGTTGGTGGCATTTACTTTCATATATCTACATCAATAGCATCTGGTGTATTTGTAAGATCCAATTCTTTTAAAATTGCGTTTGTTTTTTTGTTTGCTCTCACTACAAATGAAACTAAATTTCACATTACTTCACACTTTTCAAAAAATCTGTTACAAATATTTAAGTGTTGACGTTATTCATTATTCACAATTTATAAATTTACAATATACAAGATGCATCGAGGAACATAACACCTTTGTTCTAGCTATCGTATAATTTTGTGTGTAAGTTTTTAGTTCCTATTGGTTAACACAATAAAGCAGGAAGTCTGATAAAAATAAATTTTTGACTTCTCAAATTAGCCGCAAAATTTGGTAAAATATTCACTTTTTCTATAATTTGAGTCGTGAGACAGACAATCATTTTTATTCATTACTCCGACAATCTTTTTTTCTACATAATCAGCGGTTGAAAGTAAATGTCTTTATAATCCAATATTGGTCAATTCATTCTATCAAACTCGATTACGTCTTGAAACAATATAATTTCTCTTCGATTGTAATATTTAATTTTCTTAAATAATATATATTTATATTTACATTTTTTTTAGTTTATTTCAAACTAAATTGCCCCTAAAATATTTAGTTAATATTTTAAAGGCTATCTCTAAAACGTTTTTGTGGCTGAAAAATTAATTCGACGATATATTTTCAGAGACACCACTTCTATAAATGTTACAACAAATACTTCTCACAATAAGCTGAAATTGTTTAATGCTTCATGAAACAAAGTTCTTAATTTTTAATGTAAAACTTAAAGCACGTGATTTTCAACTGCATGATTTAATTATGATTGAGTTCAGAGAATAAAATTTGAACCTTTGTAAAAGGTAGTTCTCATATGGGATACGATAAGTTAATAGGTATGATCTTCAAGCTAAATTAAATATTTACTCGAACTCCACGTTATAAATCTTATTGACTTTACACTACTCATGAATTCATAGTAACTGTGATTATCTATAATTGGCATGTACAGGCTACAAATTTTGAATGAGCGCAGTATGTTGACTGTCAATATAAAATTCATTTGGTGGTTAGTTAAAAGAGAACAAACTAACTAGAGGGTGAACGAAGAGAAGGAGTGAAGAAATGTATGCACTCTGATTTATCACAACGTATCATTCTTATTCAAGAAAAAGTTTTGACCACTGGTTTCATGTGATGTGTAATTGTGTTAATTTATGAATGCATGTATCATTTTCCAATGAATAAATAAATAAATAAACTTTATTGTCAAAAAGGCAGTTACAAACTTCGTATGACCACGTGGAGGATAATAAACTAATCAATAATTAGATCCATTACTAATTACATTTAAATTTAAATTAAATATCAAAATAATATGTCAATTTTAATAGCATATAAACTAATTAAAATCGCTGTGCATGGTATGTATTGAAGAAAATTTCAGAGAATGAGAAATGGCAGATAAGTTTGAAAATACGTAAAGCATCCCTCTAACAACAAATTATAATACTTATAATAGTGTGTATTGAATCAGAAATTACGAAGGACGAAAATCTGTACAAAACTAAATTGTACACTTATCATGTATGTATAATATTAATAAAGTAAATACTGTGTAAATAAACTTATTCTAAATAAAAATGTATTCCATTCATTTCATAATTAAATAAATACTGATCATGTCTTGGGTATTTTCTTCCATAATTTTAACTCCAAAATCCACTTACTATGCGTAGTCATGGATACAAAGGTTGGCAACAATTCTGGAAATCTAAGAAGGTACATACATCGTTGTGGGTTGTTTCCATAGTAACGACAGTGAAACTAGCTTTCAACATGGCTATGCTTACCCGGGCGGCAGCATTGCGACTCTCATCTGCTCTACCAGAAGGGCCTTTGGAAATCGACCAAGAAAAGAGTGGTGTTGAATATTCGTTGGAAGAATCGCATGGGACTAAAGGTGACGTTACTTCGGCCTCGTGCTCTACTGAATACGTGCATGAGGAAGGACATATTAACAGTATAAGTGAACCAACCGAACCTGTGGGGGAATACTCTGAACCTGTGAATGAGCAAGCTGGTGGAAATTTCAGTGTTATAGGATATTCTAATTTTGTAACATCTCTTCCTACGGTTGGCACTATGGGGATAAACTCTGTATCACCTGGCATGCATCCTATGTATTTTCAATATGGACCTAGTGCAGCTCCTCAAAACATTTACCCTACTGGTAATAACCATCTTTCATATCCTATGTACGTGTTTGGAAACACGGAGACTATGTGTGCACCTGTGTCACCAGTGTCAAATCAGTATTACGTTGAAAATAACAACCCGCCCATGTGCAGTGAGGTTCAAAACATCCCTTTTCAAAGCCCGGAAATAGAACAACCTCTAACGTATGAGAGTACAAATGTTTTCCCTATACAAGAGGAATCAGGAGATCCAGATACGGAGGACAGCATCCGAGCACAACGAATTGGTCGGCAGAGCACAGTACAATGGTTGCTTCAAAATTATGAAACAGCTGAAGGAGAAAGTCTTCGTCGATCAACTTTGTATAACCATTATATACGTCACTGTAGAGAACAGAAAATAGAATCTGTTAACGCTGCATCCTTTGGAAAGTTGATTCGTTCGGTATTTCTTGGATTACGAACTCGTCGACTCGGAACCAGAGGGAATTCCAAATACCACTATTATGGAATAAGAATAAAACCTGGATCGAGATTAAATTATATTCCGGAAGAAGAATTCTGTACAACGGATGAATTTTCTCCTCCTCATCCACATTCGCAATCAAATCATTCGAGACTAGCACCACGATCCCGTGTTACTCCATCATCTCCAACATCGTCGCCACTGTCATCTCAAGAAAATTGCAATTTTTTCGCGAAGTTAGATCGATACGTTGAGTACGATGAGGACAATTTAAAGCACTACACGTCAGCACCTCTTCGTGCTCCTATACATGGGGAAGACTTTTGCAGTCAAATCGGAGATATTCCTGAATTTCCAGACACTTACATCCCTTCAGACTACACTCTTCCACTCAATTTATCCTCATCAGATGTAGAGCTTTTCTACAGATCTTACAGAGATCATTGTGAAAAATTACGTGAGGCTGCTATATATCTAGATATCCGGAAGATGGAAGAAATATGGAAAGATTACTGGAGAATTCAAGATGATGTCAACACAGAAAAGTCACGAGTAAAAAGACTTTCCAAGATCAAGCTGTATGTGTTAGCTACTTGTGTTCCTATTCAACAACTTGTGCGTAGTACTGATTATATTTTTTATCAGCATTTAGTTGAAATACTTGTACCTGATGTTCTTCAACCTATGTCGCGAACCTTGATGCAATCTATTAAAATCTTTTCTGAAAGTATTATATGGAAATTAAAATCAGTGTTAATCACCTGGCCAAAAGAGTGGATTCACATGAAAATGTCTGCCATAAGTGCATTTTCTAGAACTCTCCAGAGATATATCTCTCTCAATCATATTGCACAATCAGTCAGTTCAGCGCTTGAAGATGAATTTAAAGTTCAACAAATGGTGGATGATATGCAGAAAGTCGATTTTAGTGACATACGGGACCAGGTTCAATGGTTATGTCCTGACGATATTGAATTCTTACTGCCATTGGAAGGCGCTCTGCAAACTCTGCCTCCGTCATCATTGAACGAATGCGTAACCAACCTCGCTGGAGTAGTATCTCGAGTGCTGAAGCCATACGAAGGTAGTCAAAACTTCGAGCACGCTGCGAGACAATTTCTTCTGCAATGGTCGTATTTTAGTTCAATGTTTATGAAAGAATTGACGATTGCAAATGCGGAAAGTTTTGGAACTTTTCATTTGGTTCGTCTCTTCTCTGACGAGTATGTGTTATATGTGGTGGTGCATCAAGTATCGCACGAATCTGGAGAAACTCCCGTTTCAATCATGGGAGGCGAATGCTATAGAACGTCCACATTTATGAGAGATTACATTATGGATTCAGAAGTATTAGATGGATCATAAGTGAAATAATTAAAAATACATATTGTGTGTATAGTAGTGTTTACAATATAAAAAAAAGTGTAATCCATGAGTGCCTTTTATTTAAGTGCAAAATGGTGCAAACGTACGAAAGGATTCAAGAGGATTCTTTGGTTAGAAGATCTGCCAACTTCATTATTCTTACGTAATTGGTCTCATAAAATATAATTTTGCTAAGACTTCAAAGATTCTGACCTCTAGCACTATATTGATGTCTTGCCACATTTCACTCTCAATGGAGGATTAATATTGGGAAGAAGTGACAGGAAACGAGTGAAAAATGATTCAGCAAACTTTATAATTTGTGAGTAGATTAAGAAGCACAAGTCACAGTTGAGTTGTATTTAAATACCTCAGCTCTGCGTTTGAAGAACTAATTTTGGAACTTTCCACCTTACTGTGTTTTGTAGGACTCTGCTCGGTGCGGCTAGCACCGATATCATAGTGCGTGGTGTTGTTATCTTTAAGTTAAGAGAGAGTTATTCTAAACACCAGGAACAATAGCGTATGTTAATCCCGGGAGAGACAGAAAGAAGAAGCAAATAAGTGAAAAACTGAAAGACTAGTTTCAACGCTCGTATTGATATAATTTATAATTTATTTTTATAATGTATATTGTGTAAGTAATGTGTGGAGTAAATGCTTTCTTGAGCATTCTTTCATTTAATAATTTTCAGAGTTACATGTGTGATACGATGACACAGCAACGCAGGATTAATTCATTTTTAACGATGAATGATCATTTATTAAATGTTGCAATCGAGGCAACCCATATTATGACATTTGTTGTAATAATTCATTAATTTTCGTACAGAATTGCATTTCTTTTCATTTGTATTAACTTTGGTATCAGAAATTTCTTTTGAAATCCAATGTTTCACTTGCTTTTTCTGAGATAGGCGCGAAATTTAAATACTTGTGGCCAGTAGCAAACACTTTGACCATTATTGAACAGGAAGTTACACTTCTGCTATATTACTCAAAATTTACCGATATAAATGAAAAAATTGAAAAGAAAATACAAGATTTAATAATTAAAAGTATTTTGTAAGTTTTTGGGTAAAAATGTGTATTGACATAAAAAGAATGAACTTAAGTATATGAAAGTTAACGCATAATGGAAACGAATGAATGATTGGTTTCATCATAGACATTGACTATTTATTGTAAGAAATGTTAATTTTGTATCGTCGTGAAATAATTCATGCGATATGAGGAATCGATCAAATCCTTTTTCCATTATTTTTTTATTGTAAGTATTCTAAAAAATAATACTGGTTTAAAATTCAAATATTCATGCAATATCTATGTCAGTTCATTACAAGATAAAACTAATTTATTCTTTCAGGTTTTAAAATTCCTTTGTTCACACTTCAGAAATTCTTAATTATAATTGAATACTTAAGTGTGAAAATACTTCTTTTCAATTGTCCTTCTAAATTCTTTTGTATTCCTGTATATCTAACCTAATTATTTTTTCTAGATCGTAATTTAGTGTAATGAAACATTTTCGCTAAAAATTCTGAGGAAAAGTCGTTTTTGTTTGCCATAAACATATTTGGTTTTGGCTAAACGACTAAGTTTTTGATAAATCTTTCCCATAAAAGGGAGAATGTCTAGTTGTATACCACCTAATGCTAGGAAGAAGAAAATTGCCTCCTAAATATCACGAACGTAGTATTGTGTAAAGTAAAAAGTTTTTAATAAATTAGAAGGAATTAAATACGTGTCTTCTCTACCGTCGATTGCATATCATGATATTAGGAGTCCTGTTAGTGTCATGTAGATACTCAAACACAAATAAATGTTATTCTAGCAACAACTGTCACAATGTCTTGAGCCAAGTTAATCCTCCCCTTCGCTTTGACAACGTAGGAAAAGGGTTGGATGTTTCTGCTTTCCTTTTGAATTGGATGTTCTCCCGGGAAACATCTCCTCTGCGAGGTATCCAGAAGAGAAATGAAGGTTTTTTTCTGTCTCTTCATATATGTGCTACAATTCAACAAGAGTCACTTGTATTTTTAGTTGTGACCAATGTACAGAGAACTTTAAATATAAGAAGCTCCGCTTCGAAATCGCCATAAAAGAAAAACAACTGGTGAAAATGTTATGAAACTTGGTTATCGGTTTAAGATCATAAGATTTTATTTTCCGAAAAAAAAAAAAAAAAAAACATCACCACCAGCGGGGAATGGTGCTGAATGAAACACGTTTCTTTGGTTATTCGTCTGTAAAAGTGAGTCCCCCTGTCAGAGCTTTCATTGTTACGTAAGACTTCGGTACTTCAAAATATTAATCGTTTTCAACTTCAATGTCTCCAGGCGGATCACATGGTATGTTTTGTTTTGAGTACGATGACCGTAACATCCAATTCCAAGATCTTCAATGCTGAGATTTTCAAGCAAATCTGAATTCAAACTACATAAAGATTAGTAATATACTAGGTTTTATAAGAACTTCGGTGCTCAACTACCAGTAAAAATCTCAGAAAATTGGGAAGTTACTTTTTTAGCGTAATGCGCTAGTAATAAACGAAAAAATAAAATATTTCTCCGTTTATTTATCTTTTCCTCATCCAACAACTACTTGTATTAAAACGTTTTGAGATAAAACTTTGAGATAAAATCGTATTTTATCTCAAAGTTTTGGTTCGATGCGCTGCCATCAGATGGAAGGGAAAAAATATTTTTCTTGCATTTTACTGAAATACTATATTGGCAAAATGTCCGCAGTACAGCATTTCAAAAGAAATGGTTTGTTTTGTTTTACGGCCCCCCACCCTTCCACTCGACCAATACCCTCCCTTCCTCTCCGCTTTCAGTACGTCCTATTCATGTTGTAGTCGCCTCCCATTTTTATTCGGTTTCTGTTGACATTATTATTGGAATCAACTTCAAGAGAGGTTATGCACTCGTATTAGTACGTGCTGAGAATCACAAAGAGAGTGATTATACAAACTGATATTTAACTTCACATATTTGTTTGGTAATATTTGGTTAGTTGAAATTTTGTAAGTAATTTATGATCCAGTTCCCGTTGTCGGAATCGATTGAAATGTAGTACACATGTATATACCCGTTGGCAATACAATATTATACCTAACGCAAATTTAAAAAAATACTTACAATATTATTACATTTCGTCGAATATTTTTAAAATAAAGATCGTAAATTTCAAAAGCTTGAGGCTTCAAGTGCCATAAGTACTAATACTACTTTAATTTTGTTTTTAAAGAAACCTAAGCTATTAAAATTTATATTTCATATTTTAAAAATATCTATGTCTATGCA